>MU825956.1:30142-37642 GCA_029204205.1 Desmophyllum pertusum | reverse complement strand
TACTCACGAGTTGTGATGATTCACAAACGAACGAGCGAGTTATTGTCGTCAATGCTGTCAAAGTAATAGAGATTCCCGCTTCCAGTCAAACAATGTTGCAAAATAGGCGGCGAAAAGAGGCATTTTAAAGAGAGTGAGGGAAGATTACCATATTTTCCTATTGTGTATGTGTATTGTGTACGTGTATTGTGTAAGTGTACCAATATTTTCTGTCCCGGATTGTAGTTTAATAACACGCATGTCTATACTTTATTAAAAGTGATTAAAAGTTGTTAAAAGAGGGTCCTGAAGGTGTAAAATGGGAACTGGGATTTGCCTATTTTTTCACTTGGAAAATGATATTTGGGCCCCTGGGACCGGGATTTGGGGCACCAACTGTGATGCTGGAAATGGGATTTGGACAAGCGTCAGGCTGGGAGACTGGGATTTTGGTAAAAATTGGGATGTGAATATGGGATATATACCAGGGCCCTGTTAAAAGTGATTACATTTAAATTAAATTAAATTTCAGAACGAGATCGTGAACTGTACTTCCCAGCCTACTACTTCATAGCTGATAGACGTTTGATGAACCACACGATAAAAACCGTGCAAGGCAAGGACATGGACCAGTGTGATCTCCTTTGCTATCTTGATGACGACTGTGTCAGTCTGAATATTAAAAAATATCGAGACAGTGCAACAAATCAACACGAATGTGAGTTAAATAATTCCACTCACCTGGAACATGATGGAGACCTGACGACTGACACCGCTTACTTTTATCGCGGCGCGAAGGTGAGGAACACATCGAGATTTTAACCATGTCGCCGCCTTTGTATATAATTAACAAATTAATATAATTTTACTTTGGCAGTTTGTCTTGATATTGTTGATGATTGTTATTTAAGTATATTATTTAAGTAAAAAAAGCCAAACTTTGCGACTTTCCCGGAAATTTACCTGGAAACAATTTAGTTTGACATTTCATTGTTAACGGAAACTTGATGTTTCCATGGCAGCCATATTTGAAAGGCATGTAAAATTTTCCAAATTTGGAATTTTCCTGATTTTTAAATAAACAGTTTGTTTTACTTTCTTGCAACTTTTACATTTTGTAGATCACTTTAGCATCGTTTTACTGGTTTTCCTTTTGAATCAGTTTTGATCGCTTTGCGAACGTCATGAAAAGAACAAGAAATCCAAGATGGCCGAACCAAGTTGGAAATAACCACGTCATTATGACATCATAATCTGTTGTTACGTAACTTAAATGAAACATTTCTGGACGTACTATGTACTCTCCAGATTTCAAATCTCCTTGGCATTCATTCCTACATTCTTCGCAACCTGTTTGTTTGACTGTGTCTTGATATTTGGAGGAGAAATTAGATTATGATCACTATTAGCGCGGTAGGGGTAAAGCAATTATTTCCTGTTTCCTTGTTGCAGAACGCCTGTGGAAAGAATAGGCCGCCATGCCGGAACAACGCAACCTGTCAGTCAGGTTTTTCAGACAAAGGATATCGATGTGTGTGCACTCCTGGTTTCAAGGGCGAACATTGCGATACAGGTATGCGTGACGTGTAGTTTAGTTGCTAAAATTATCGATCGATGTCCTTCCTCTTAGGCCATTTAGTTGTTTTTTTTTAATTGCATCAAATAGCAAAGCAAAGCGTCTCGTCGATCTGCTGCTACACATGGATTAAAATAGGCATGCATCCCTGGTTAAATTTCTCTTACCAGCTCCAGTTATTATCATTCAAGCGTTTTTGGCTCAAAATCTCAATGTAACCGGCTAAGTTCGACACGTCGGCTTTTTTTTTAATAGCCACTGCTGTTTTTATTTGTTATGTAATTTTGGTTCCTGATTTTTAAACAGATATTGACGAATGTGCAAGTAATCCCTGTCAGAACAACGCAACCTGCACGGACCGTGTAAACGGATTCAACTGCAGCTGTGCACCAGGCTTTAATGGAACACGGTGTGAAACAGGTTGGTTTGAAATCAACTTATTCGTAGTTTATCAGCGCGTTTTAAAAAAATAGGTCCACACAGTGTGGACATGCGTTGGTTTACATATAAACAAAATAAAAATCATTCATGAATCAAAGACCAAGCTTTTTGATTTCCATTGACTGTAATTCCATTTGTGAATTGAAGAAATTATGCAAACAATACCACTTACACAAATGGGGGTAAAATAAAAACTAGTATAACCAATGGTTAGGGAGTGCGGACGATATCGATGGTTGGAGTTCCAGGATTAACAAGAGCCAGAATGGCTTTAAGCTCGGGCAAATTGCAGGATGTGAGTGGTTGCAGAATCGTTGTGATGCAAAGACATGATGTCGGTTGGGTATCAAAAGTTACGTGATGTTCAGAGTGGAACTGGCGATAAATAAAACTTTAGCTCACAGCCGTGATTCGTTAATTAAAAGTGTTTTTAACTAGAACAAATTTAACCCTTTTTATAGGGCAGAAAGTGCACACGCTGACGTCAAATTTATCGTACTTAAAGATCATTCAAGCGATCATAACCAAACTTTATAACTTTTCCTCAAAATTATCTGGGAACATTTCGGTGTGTCAATATTTTGATCACGTGACTTGATGTTTCCACGGAAACCAAGTTTTAAACAGGCCGTTTTAGCCACATTTGGTATTTTCAGCTTAATTTTCAGTTTTCATGAGATTTCCCCTTTCTACGAGTGGTTTCCTCCAAAATCTTTGCAATTGTTGCATCCTTATATTGTTTTCGATGTTTTCAAATCAAATTTGGGGATTTTCTGACATTTCTGAACAATTTAAAAATCCAAGATGGCGGACACTTTTAAAGTATGACGTTATTTTGGCGTGATATGATAACACAATTGATTCGTGATTGTCACTTAAATAAACATGTTTGAATTAACAAATAGATTCCATGTTGCCGTGCGTCTGTTCAGTAATAGATCACAGATGACGTCAAAATGTGGTAAGAACAAAAAAGTGGCCAACGAGCCGCTGCGGCGAGTTGGTCACTGATGTTCTTACCACATTTTGACGTCTTCTGTGATCTATTACTGAACAGACCCACGGCAACATGGAATCTATTTGTTTTATATAATTTTGGAGATATTCGCTTCGGATTTTAACTTGATTGTATTCTAAATAAGCCGATAAAAATTATGTCAACAAACATCGAGTTTTCAAGCAGTCAAATAAAAATTTGTGAAAACTAAACGGCTTAAAATAAACTACAGCTCAACTCAGCAAATGTTTCGTAAAGCAAATATTTAGAGATTAACCTCTATTCCGTACTGATATGAGGAAAAACAATCTGAATTATTCCAGTATTTCAGAATTATACACCACATCAGTTTCATTTTTATAGCACCCACATTTGTTGTTTTTTTTAGCTTAATTTTCAGTTTTCATAAAATGTTTGCTTTTTGCGATTAAATCCTTCCAAAATTGTTGCCGTTTTAGCATCTTTATATTTTTCTTTATTTTTTTCTTGATTTTTTATTGGGTAAAAGTACTATCTTGATCATTACATACAGATTACGCCATAAAGATTCACTGTTAATATACTGGAAAAACCTTAATGCATATGCATCAATGATACAGTCCGAGGAACAAGTACCAGTTGAAGGCGAAATCCTGCCTCCGAGACGGGACTGAGCCAGCGGTGGTTCGTCCTTGAAGTTGCTAAGCAACATGACGTATTTGCTGGCGCGATTGCTTTCGGAGTACTCGTGAGTGCTCGCGCTAGTTTCTGATTGGATAAAATTATTCGGAAACTCTTCGAGTGCTTCAACGATGATTTTCCAAAACCGGCACTTGTTCCCCCGACTGGACATGCATCAAGGTTTGCAGTGATTTACTCTACGACACATGGCCTTGGCCCATACATAAAATTATCAAACTCATTAGGTAATAATCCATCAAGTTAAAACAAAGAAATTCAATTAACTGTGACAGTGGTTTGTGTATCTCTGCTCTTAATTAGCAGGTATTTTTACGATTTAGTTTGAGTTTCGATAGATATCAAACACTCGAGACAATGTTTCATCCGATATCCAAACACCTCTAATACCCTCTAATGTTGTCAAATTGGTTGCTCGGTGTTTGGAAATCAGATTAAACACTGTGTTTGATATATTACTTGTTATATAAATATATTAACGTCCTTTTTCTGATGGTGTCAAACAGAAATCGATGAATGTGGAAAGTGATCCTTGCCTGAACAACGGGAACTGCACGGACATTGTAAACGGGTTCAATTGCTCGTGCCCACCAGGTTTTACAGGAACACAGTGCGAAAAAGGTCAGCCTAGTCATTCAAATCAGTGAACACAATGTGAATTTTAAAAATAATAATAACTTGAAGCCAATGGAGTTTACAGCCGTTATATATAGTAACTAACATGAAGACAATAAGCCAATGATAAACATGCATAAATGAACGATATATAGAATATACTAAACGAACATCTGTGCAGGTCATAGTTTTTCAATTTTAAATTACGATGATGTCACGTCAAAGCGATATATAACTGTATTCTAGAATATATATTCAATGAATGTATGGCTCAAACACACGGAAACCGTACAATATAATGTTACTATATAGACCCCTCTGTTTCCTGAAGAATGTCCTGGAAGGATGATGAGCTGCTACTAAAAGTATGGGATTCCCAGAGTAAATTATATTTTCAAACTTTTCAAGATAGCTCAAGAGGATCCCATCCCCTTTTTCGTCCGAAGGTTTAAAACATTTGCAGGCTCAAGTAGCCACAAAAGACGAAGGTTGACCGTTTCCGACACAGCCTGAATTCCAAATTTCGATGTTCTTATAAAAAGGATATGTTTAACTGTTTAAATTTATTAAATAGACATTGACGAATGTGACAGTGATCCGTGCAAGAACAATGGAAAACTGTACCAACCTTGTAAATGGATACAATTGCAGTTGCGCACCAGGTTTCAACGGAAACAAATTGTGAAGAAGGTGAGCTAATTGACAATGGTGTACGCGTTTTCTTGAAAGGTATACAAGGACTACCAGCGCAACTGGTTTACGACATAACGGGTTGTGACACAACTGGTTTGTGACACAACGAGTTTGCGACGACTGGTTTGTGACACAACAGGTTTTCGACAGACCAGACAGCTTATCTGACGAAAACAGATAGCTTGAACGTGCTTTTGACAAGAACAACTAGGCGCACTAACTTATCGAACTTCTGAGCCTAACGAGGCGAACGCAAACCCGACAATACCCGAAGTCAAGGGCACTTTTGAGATCATTCGTGGCGGATAATACAGCCTTGTATAATATCATTGTAGACAAACGTTAAGTACTGGAAAACGAACTTAACGACAGTCGACAGGGAGCAATGTACAAGATCAATTGCTCCGACTGCCAGGATACTTACATCGACGAGGACCCTGGAAGGGGGGGGGGGGGGGGGGGGGAGGGGGGTGGGCTACTCCAAAATGTAAGTTATATATGTATAATGCCTCTGGCTTACTGCATTACCAACAGTAAAATCTACCACCAGCTTCTAGAAAGCTAGTAAAGAACAGTTAATTGAAACGAAACACCTCTTAATCGATTTCAACAACTAGCTGCACTTACAGACTACTATTCATGACCTCAAACAACCAAAAAAACAGACAACCTTTGGCTTCAAACAAGACTTGTATTAAGTCTTCCACAGCCAATAACATTAACGCGAAACTGGCCAATCAGTTTCTGGGACCAAAAGCGTTTCACCATTGACTGAAGACACCGTTTTCACTTGACTCTGAAGATGAATTCCTGTCAGGTTGTCGAAACTTTAATTACCGATAACTTTCCTTTCAGGACTACCTTCACTCGGACGATCACAATGATGTATTCTGCATGCATGCCATATTTTAATTTGCAAACACCGGAAGTGCCCGTGAACGTATATAGTTAGTTCATCACGTTTTCGTTGATCAGGGCAGAGCTCTTATTAACCTTTTACATGTGTCAATGTATTGAATTAAATTTAACGAGAAGCAAAAATAACCACAACGTACAACATCTAAACAGAAATAACAATGTTAATAAACTGCATAATTTATGACTTCGATATTTTTTTTTGGCAGATATTGTAAACGAGTGTGAGAGCAATCCTTGTCTGAATAATGGAACATGCACTGACCGTGTTTATGGATATAACTGCAGCTGTCCCTTTGGATTCTATGGGAAACGTTGTGGAATAGGTAAATGCCTTACTGGCCAAACTAATGTACTGATTACGATTCCTTCGTGTTACATGACGTACCAGTTTTGACCATCTCGGGCAACTTAAGGCCTTTCCTAAATTTAACCTGCCTGACATACCGTTTCCCGTGACATCACAAAACAAGCTTAACAAAATTGGATAATGAAATGAATACGATCATCGCAGTTGTGAATGCGAATTTAAGCAATTGCAATTTTAAGCCAGAAAAATAAATATATGGCTTCAACGGATAATGTTGGCTTCAACGGATAAAATTGGATAATGTTGTACAGTAGTTTGCCAATACGTTTTTTAACTGTTAAATAAAATAACTCATTTTATATATAAGTATTTTAAGGTGGTGTCAGTTACTTCTATTAAACGTTATTTGTAAAAGTCACGTGTACACGTGTCATTAATTGTGTTATGGTCTTTAACGTGAATATCCTAAAAAGGTTAACTGACGAACAATATTAAGATACAAAGAACAATACCTAAACAAATATCCCTTGAAGTTAGCCTTATTTTATTGTGAGGATGATCTATATATATATATGCACTCTTTAGTATAGCTTACGAGTGAGACGACATCAATGCGGGCCGGTGATTAGTCTGAATATATAGATTAACACTAGCTGAACAAAAGACATTGTGTCAGAATCGTTACTTGTAGTAGGCATACGAGAATGCGTCACAATCGAGAATAGGATAAGCATATTAGTATAGTCTGAAGTGTCAGCGTCTCCTCGCTCTAACCCCCCCCCCCCCTCCCGTGTTCAGGCGAGAAGAACGGGGGGGGGGGGTTAGAGCGAGGAGACGGCTGACACTTCAGACTAATTTAGTATTCTAAACAAAATGTTAATTAGTGTTAATTCGAAGTCGAGTGCTAGCGAACACGTTGTAAGCTTATCGTCGAGTGAGTAAATACTGTATATCGAGAGTGTCAGAATCCGTTTTCAGTCGTTTATCGTTTTGGTTGTTCCGCCGACCAAATGGGTAGCAGAGCGAGGTTCCAGTACAGTTCAGGAGATGACCGAAATGACAGAAAGTGCGGACGGCACTGAAGAAACTGCGGATAGCGTTGAAGACAAACCATGTAAATTAGATTCTCTGGGAGAACTAAAGAAACAGAAAAGAGTCACGAAGATGCAACTTACGAAAGCTTTACACTCGTCTGGTAAGGCTGATGTCCGAGGATATAATCGAAAAAAAGGGACCATTTTAATTTTCTCCAAGGCTGGGGAGGAGAGGAGAAAATAGTAACCCTAAGGAGGGGTG
>MU825956.1:0-29642 GCA_029204205.1 Desmophyllum pertusum | reverse complement strand
GCCTCGGCTTACTGCATTACCAACAGTAAAAATCTACCACCAGCTTCTAGAAAGGCTAAGTAAAGAACAGTTAATTGAACAAACGAACACCTCTTAATCGATTTCAAACACTAGCTGCACCTTACAGCCTACTATTCATGACCTCAAACAAGAGAGAACAAACAGACAACCTTTTGGCTTCAAACAAGACTTGTATTAAGTCTTCACAGCCAATAACATTAACGCGACAACTGGCCAATCACTTCTCTGGGACCAAAAAGCGTTTCACCATTGACTGAAGACACCGTTTTCACTGGACTCTGAAGATGAATTCCTGTCCAGGTTGTCGAAAAACTTTAATTACCGATAACTTTTCCTTGTCAGGACTACCTTCACTCGGACGATCAACAATGTGATGTATATGCATAGCATGCATATTTTAATTTGCAAACACCGGAGGAGTGCCCGTGAACGTATATAGTAGTTCATCACGTTTTCGTTGATCAGGGCAGAGCTCTTATTATACCGTTACATGTAGTCAAATGTATTGAATTAAATTTAACGAGAAGCAAAAATAACCACAACGTACAACATCTAAAACAGAAATAACAATGTTACTAAAACTGCATAATTTATTGACTTCGATATTTTTTTTTTTGGCAGATATTGTAAACGAGTGTGATTGAACAATCCTTGTACTGAAACATGGAACATGCACTGGTACCGTGTTTATGATATAACTGCAGCTGTACACTGTGGAATTATATGGGAAACGTTGTGGAATAGGTAAATGGCCTTACTGGCCAAAATAATGTACTGATTACGGATTCTTCGTGTTACATGGACCGTACCAGTTTTGACCATCTCGGGCAACTTAAGTCCCTTCCTGAGAATTGAAACGCCCTGACATTACGTTTCCCGTGACATCACAAAAAACACGCTTAACAAAATTGGATAATGAAATGAATACGATCATCGCGGTTGTGGAATGCAATTTAAGCAATTGCCCAATTTTAAGCCAGAAAAATAAATATTATGGCTTCAACGGATAATGTTGGCTTTCAACGGATAAAATGGGATAATGTTGCCTACAGTTAGTTTCGCCAAATACGTTTTTTAAACTAGTTAAATAAAATAACTCATTTTTATCATATAAGTATTTTAAGGTGGTGTCAGTTACTTCTATTAAACGTTTATTTGTAAAATAGTCACGTGGACACGTCGTCCATAATTGTGTTATGTCTTTAAAAGTGAATATCCTATAAAAGGTTAACTGACGAACAATATGTAAAGATACAAAAATAAACAATACCTAAACAAATATCCTTGAAGTTAGCCTTATTTTTATTGTGAGGTATGATCTATTAGAATATATATGCACTCTTTAGTATAGCTTACTATTAATGACGACATCAATGCGGGCCGGTGATTAGTTCGGAATATATATGATTAACACTAGACTGAACAAAAGGACATTGTGTCAGAATCGTGAACTTGTAGATAGCCATACGAGAATGGCGTCACAATCGAGAATCAGGATAAGTCATATTTAGTAATAGTCTGAAGTGTCAGCCGTCTCCTCGCTCTAACCCCCCCCCCCCCCTCCCGTGTTCAGGCGAGAAGAACGGGGGGGGGGGTTAGAGCGAGGAGACGGCTGACACTTCAGACTAATTTAGTATTCTAAACAAAATGTTAATTAGTGTTAATTCGAATTCGAGTTGCTAGCGAACACGTTGTAAGCTTATCGTCGAGTGAGTAAATACTGTATATCGAGAGTGTTCAGAATCCGTTTTTCAGTCGTTTATCGTTTTGGTTGTTCCGCCCGACCAAATGGGTAGCAGAGCGAGGTTCCAGTACAGTTCAGGAGATGACCGAAATGACAGAAAGTGCGGACGGCACTGAAGAAACTGCGGATAGCGTTGAAGACGAAACCAATGTAAATTAGATTCTCCTGGGAGAACTAAAGAAACAGAAAAGAGTCACGAAGATGCAACTTACGAAGCTTTACACTCGTCTGGTAAGGCTGATGTCCGAGGATATAATCGAAAAAGAAGCCATTTTACTCGCCCTCGAAAACACGGAGGAGAAAAAAAATGGATACGGCGATACAGATTTTGGATGACTTGATAATGATTTATGCGGATAGAGGAGACGAGAGGAACGTGGCAAGATCTGACGCCGAAATCGATAAGTTAACTTAAGACACCGATAAACAGATCGCTACTGTCAAGGATTTTCTCTCCTCTTTCTCTCAGAAACCGTCGTCTAAAGTTGCTGTGACTGCCAATAATGTTTTGCCAGTAGAAACGTTGACGACTAACATCGATTTACCGCAACCGAGCAGACCTGAAGACACGCCTAAGCCGTCAGATATGGATCTGACTCAACCTAAGAAAGATGCACGTCCAATTCGATCAGATGGAAAACTTGAACGGATAAAAATTACCCAAGTAGAACGGAGACAAGACGAAATTTGAATATTTCGGGGCCGCTTTCGAAAGCACCGTGGATGAGTCAAACGAGCCGGAGAGATTGCAATATTGCCTCGAAGGAAAGGCTGCAGACGCGATTTCGAAGCTCGCCTTCTCCAACGAAGCATACGAAGAGGCGAAAAATACTCTGAAGAGTGGATTTGGCGGAGATAGAAGACAACTTCAAAACTATCTCGAAGAGGTCAAGAGAATTAAACTCCTTCAAGAAGGAAACATTCAGAAACTCAAGAAATTTGCTGATACTCTCGTAAGCACAGTCGTTACTCTTCATGAACATAATCGGGGGAGTGAATTAGAACCTGGAAGCCTTCTTTTCACTGTTGTTTTGGAAAAGATTCCGAAGCCCATGTTGTCCAGATTTTATCGCTGGGTTGCAGAGAACCGTCGGCCAGAATCTATTGAACCCCTTCGAGACTGGATAACTGAAGAATCAGAGTACCAGGTTAAAGCTATGGAAAGCATCGAAGGGCTACGTGCTAGAGGAACGTCAAGAGAGGAATATGGTAAACAGAATCGAACTTTCAATTATTTCAAAGGAGGACGTCGACATCGATCCGAGGGGCACCACAGGTGCGACTTTTGTCAAGGAAATCACGTAATCAAGAACTGCCAGGGGTACAAAGACATGAGCGTTGACGACAGATCGAGAGTTGCCAAGGAAAATAGGCTGTGCTTCCGCTGTTTAGCCAACAAACCATCAAGGGAAAGGACTGCAACAGATCGAGATAATGTGGAGTAAACGGATGCAAGGGAAATCATGACAGACTCTTGCAACAATCGGGGGGAGTTGGAATCCGCGAAGCGACTACAAGCGTCGAGGATGCTTCAAATTCTACCTTGCCCTCTTCAAGAACCTTTACAACTGTAACAAGTGAGGACACCGCGGCGTTGGTGAATTATGTAGAGAGTTTCCGAAGAACACTCTCATATTACCACTCTAGCCTCCGCGCAGCATCATGATTTTTTTATTTACGTACCGTTCCTGTGTGGCTGTCAGCAAATGGAAAGAAGATTACAGTGAACGCCCTTTTTGGATGATGCAAGTAGTGTTTCCTATGTAAACGAGGAACTAGCCGGTGCACTCGGTTTGTCTGCGACTTACGAGATAGTCACAGTTAATGTTCTTAACGAGAGCGTGGAAACGTTCGACTCAATGCCTGTTAACCTGTCACTGGAGAGCTGCGATGGAAATGTAAAGCTCCCCTTTAAAGCTTTGACATGTGCACGTCGAGTAACCGGAAATTACAAGGCAGTTGATTGGACAAAGTTTCAGGAACAATGGTACCATTTACGCGTCTGCAAATTTCCGGAATCAACAGCTGACCCCATTGTTGATGTTCTTATTGGTAAAGACCAAATCGATCTTCACTTCTCAAAATGTGACGTAAGGGGAAATCTAGGAGATCCCATTGCAAGATTAGGGCCTTTAGGATGGTCTTGCGTTGGTTGCCCAGAAAGGTGAGCCGTTGATAGGAACCCCAGAACGAATTTCGCATCCGCCTGTACCTTTTTCGCCAGACCTCAAGTATTTGATGAGATCAACGATTCCATTGAAACGGCTCTAGGAAAAAGACACTCTAGGCATCGAGCAAAACGATGGGATAATGATGACTAGAGAAGAGAAGATTGCCATCGATAAGGCTCGTCAGTCACTCGTCCATGATGGGGAACGTTATCACGTCGCCGTACCTTGGAAAACAGAGTGCCCAACGTTACCAAACAATTATGAGATGGCCTACAGTCGACTAAGAAACACAGAGAAGCGTTTGTTACGTCAGTCTTCGGTTGGAGAAGATTACAAGCGGGTTATCTCTTCCTACGTTGAAAACGGGTACATTCGCAAAGTACAAGAGACCGACGAAGAACGAATCACATAGTCCCTGGTATCTACCTCACTTTCCAGTCTGCCGTCCCGAAAGGTCAACAACAAAGACAATAATCGTATTTGATGCCAGTGCTAAGTTCCAGGGGACATCTCTGAATGATGAAATTCTGCCAGGTCCCAAGCTACAGAACAATTTGTTCGATGTGCTTCTCCGTTTCCGTCGTTTCCCACTAGCTGTTGCCTGTGACGTCAGCGAAATTTACTTACAGATTCGTATTCCGCCTCAAGACCGTCCGAAGTTTAGATTCCTTTGGAGGAATTTGGAAATTGATCAAAACCCTGAAGTCTACGAATTTGAACGTGTGGTGTTTTGGAGATGCGTCAGCTCCGTTTTGCGCACAATTTGTGTCCCAGGAGAATTCCAGGATTCAAGAAGAGGAATTCCCCTTGCCGCTGACACTGTGAGAAAATCGACTTACATGGATGATTCCTTGGTTTCAGTGAAGGACAACGATACTGCGATCCAGTTGTCCAATGAATTGCAAAGCCTGTGGGGAAAAACTGGGATGAAGGCTCGAAAATGGTTAAGCAATTCACCAGACGTACTCGCAAACATCCCTCAAGAACTCAGAGCCTTCGAAATTGATCTTAAGAACAATGGTTTGCCAGCAACCAAAACCCTTGGGGTTTCACAGGGTGAAATAAGGTGTTTCCGTTTCCGTTTCCGTTTTTATAACGGTTACTTAACGGAAACGTGAATTTCCGCCTTCGGAAATTTAGCTAACCGTTGCGGGAAACACGAGTATACGTTATGTTTCCGCTGCTGCGGAGTCGCGGAAACGCATCACTTAAACTCATGTATCCGTCAGGTTTACTTTTTTACGTAATCTCTTATAGCCGTCATGTTTCCGCAGCTCGTAAATTCGGTGGACACACAATTATCCATAGGGTTTCCGAAATGTGGAAATGCGGAAACTTAACAGATAACACGCGATCGGATCAGTTCAGGTTTCCATAATCTCAAACAGGATGGCCACGCAATTAACCACATTATTTCGTGAATGAAATATGAAAGTTATTCAACTTGGGGATAGTTTAGGACCGGATAAGTTTCATTTTCCGACATTCAATCAGGTGTTTTTGAAATGTGGACGTTCAGACAGTCAGGATACCCCGTGATCGCGGGATCGGTCCATGCCTCCACAACCTTTTACTTCCGCCGGACTCAACCAAACCTGGGCTAATGTAGCTAACATGACAAACACAATGTGAATATTAAGAGGCACTTTAATTTGTATGAAAATCAATGAATATTAACTTTGCGCCACTCGTCCTGCCCAAGAGGGACATTTTTGGGGGAGTGGTCTATTGACATGTTTTGGCCAGCTACTCTTAAAATTTTAGCTGCTGTCGTTTTTTGCCTCTTGCAAAACGTTTAGTTATTTCCCACTGTAGTCGCTTGATGTGTCTTGGTGGCGACCAGTTGTTATTCCCTCTCCTTCATCTTCCTCAGAGGACACGAACTTGACAGCATTTCCACCATTTCTTGTCGATAAATCAAGTTCTGAAGACCAAGAACAATTGATTAACAGTTGATTACTGTTTCACAACTCATATTACTTCCACATAATACATCTACATAGGAATTTTGTTTTGTGAAATTTAATTACAAAGAATTCACATACATTTGTACATGTACTGTACTTGCGAGTTTTGAGTGAAATATTAGGGACCTTAAGCAACCACGACGACGACGCCATGGAAAACGTCACTTCAAAAGTGAATTCACGTCCCTAAAACTATTTCGCGATTATTCCAACACGTTTAATTTGTCCAATGTGGCCAAACTGTCCCGGAGCTGAATTCGTAGCGACAGAGTTCAAGTCCAGATAGAGAAAGGACAATTCACTGACGTGTGTTCACGTTCTCCATAATACTTTGAATTTGGTCATTTCACGTTGTTGCTTTGCAGACGACGGCTAAGAAATGTACAAAGTTTGAAAACGCCCGTGCAGAGCTATTGTACTACTAATTAAACCTATTGTTTTGTGACGTTCTCGTCGTCGTCGCCGTCGTGGTTGCTTAAGGTCCCTATTACTGGTACTTGTACTCAGAAAGAATACTGTATAACACTTCATTGATCAAAGTATGGTTTATGGACGTTTATCCACGCACTAGCATTTCGATAAATTAAACAAGCCCCCCCTCTCCAATAAGCCCCATTTATCAAACTCCAGGTATTCTTTGATGTTTAAAAAGTTATTGAAGCTTGGTGATCGACTGTCAGTTTTCTGTATTTCTGTCATGACTTACTAATATTATTACATGCACAATGTATCTAAGTAAAGCAAACATTGTTGGAAATTATGAAAGTTAAAATTAAACTTCTTTAATCCTCATTGCCAGGAAATCTTATACACACCTTTTATCTCTGCTTTAACCCATTTCTACTTTCCACAATTCCCTCAAACGTCTTTCACTAGGATTTCCCCCACTTTCATGTTGTCTTCATGCCGGTCATACATCATTACGTGTACCTCAAAAGGTTAAAGACAAACATGTGTCAAATATGACATGATTGCGCATGATTGAGAGCAAAAAGTAGCACAAAGCAATCATTCTGACTTTCTTATAAGTCCTTAGGCTTTAAGATTCAACTGTACAATCTAACAAAAAAAAAGTTAATTGACACAAGCGCCATTTTTTCCACTCAGAGATGGATAAACAGCTTTGGCACAGCCCACTCAAAGATGGGCGGCCGTACTTGTGTCAATGAATGTTGTTCGGATTAAAAAAAATATATATATGGTGATCTTCTATAGATTGCAACTTGAGAGCGAATAGATCATTGACACAAGCGCCATTTTTTCCACTCAGAGATGGATAAACAGCTTTGGCACAGCCCACTCAAAGATGGGCGGCCGTACTTGTGTCAATGAATGTTTTTCGGATTAAAACAAAATTATTACGGTGATCTTCTATACAGCTGTACATTGCAACTTGAGAGCGAATAGATCATTGACACAAGCGTCATTTTTTCCACTCAGAGATGGATAAACAGCTTTGGCACAGCCCACTCAAAGATGGGCGGCCGTACTTGTGTCAATGAATGTTTTTCGGATTAAAACAAAATTATTACGGTGATCTTCTATACAGCTGTACATTGCAACTTGAGAGCGAATAGATCATTGACACAAGCGCCATTTTTTCCACTCAGAGATGGATAAACAGCTTTGGCACAGCCCACTCAAAGATGGGCGGCCGTACTTGTGTCAATGAATGTTTTTCGGATTAAAACAAAATTATTACGGTGATCTTCTATAGATTGCAACTTGAGAGCGAATAGATCATTGACACAAGCGTCATTTTTTTCCACTCAGAGATGGATAAACAGCTTTGGCACAGCCCACTCAAAGATGGGCGGCCGTACTTGTGTCAATGAATGTTGTTCGGATTAAAAAAAAATTATATGGTGATCTTCTATAGATTACAACTTGAGAGTGAATAGATCATTGACACAAGCGCCATTTTTTCCACTCAGAGATGGATAAACAGCTTTGGCACAGCCCACTCAAAGATGGGCGGCCGTACTTGTGTCAATGAATGTTGTTCGGATTAAAAAAAAATTATATGGTGTCCTTCTATAGATTACAACTTGAGAGTGAATAGATCATTGACACAAGCGCCATTTTTTCCACTCAGAGATGGATAAACAGCTTTGGCACAGCCCACTCAAAGATGGGCGGCCGTACTTGTGTCAATGAATGTTGCTCAGATTATCGAAAACAATTTTACGGGTGTAAGAGTGACTTATATTGTTTGCAACTCTAGAGCGAATAGCAGCATAAGGCAATCATTGTGACTTTCTTATAATACCTTTTTATCATTTATGGTAGTTTTTTAAGATTCATCTGTACAATCTAATATAATTGACTCAAGCGCCATTCTTTAAACAGCTTTGGCACAGCCCACTCAAAGATGGGTGGCTCCACTTGTGCCAATGAATGTTGCTGATTGAAATGTTTCATAAAATGTTTCTGTGTACTGTACATGTATGAACATGTAATATTATATTTTGTTTTCAAAAAATAATAAATTCACAAAAATAAAATTTATTATCCAGGGGGATTATGGAATTGATAGAAATAATTTCTCAATACTCTACATGTGCATGCAGGAATTACTAGTTTACATGTACACTGTAGCCAAATGAACTCCAGAAATCAGAGCCCACATTAAAACCCCTCAAATTCCAGAGAAAATTCAAAAAACACATGTGTCAAATGAAAATATAATTTAGGTTTGTACTCACACTTTAATAGTCATCCAACCCTTGCAGTGACCTGAAAATAATAACATAAGAAATATAAAATTATAATAATTTTGTTACTCAACTGTCAAGAAATTTCAATACTACATGTATGCATGTGCAAAAATAATGAATAATTAAATACATTGTATAAGTTTAGACAAAACAATGTCTAAAGCTGAATGCACTGCACTAATGTAACAATGTGTATACAGTACTAGACTGCAAAACAGTCCGTATTTTAGCACAAGAGTCGGGCTGAACGTGGCCCCAAAAGGATCTGATTACGAGTGGGATTGGGGAGAGACGCAAAGTTGGTCTAATGCGCCAACACAATTCAAAACTTCAACATCCCCCCTGCCCCTTGGGCATTTGAACTTTTAAAGATTGGCTCATTCAAATTCCCGCCCCCTGCGCCAAAATTACATGTACATGTACGTTCAAATGTCCTACCCTAGTGCCGGATTTGACGGTCAAATGCCCCTCCCAAAAGAAACAAATGTTTAACTGAATAGTGGGAATAAAAAAGGTTTTGTCGCTTGCAAGCGTCATTCCACGATGTGAACATTTATCACACTAGACGTGTTTAGCAATTGAATGCAAAGTAGAATTTACATACATGTACCTTCTAATGAATTAAAATTAATGTAATATTGTGTGAGAGCAAGGCCTGTTGTTCAGGTTGTCATTCGCTATTCAATAGCAGTTCATTCTCTGCGCGCACAAACCACTATTTTATGAAAACAGGCAAGATCAGCGACCACGACTTTCTACACATTGACTGGCAACATTTTGATTTGACTATTTCAAGCTATAAAAACCTATAAATCATATAATTAAAAATACACTCTACATGTAGTTTTTAAAACATAACTTCAAAAAATACTACACAGCTTTGAAAACCTTTTCTAGTGAGCTATTTCGCCTCATGAAAGTGAACTCTTTTACATTGTTACTCTACACTCCTCCATATTGAAACAGTCATGTGTACTCTGCCAGAAAGACTTGACACTTCCGGTAAATTCCCCACCCCCGGGAAGGGCTTGCGTCAAATTCCCTACTCCCCGGGCTTGGAAAATAGTAAAATGCCGGGGGTTGCCCGGGAAGGGATATGAATGGCGCATAATTTCCTACATCCTTCTGAAACAAGTCAAAGCAATTTAAAAAATAAATTTAATTAGCCATGTACAACATCTGATACTGGACCAGTGGAAATCAAGATATATTTGACATATAAACTTGTAAAACTGAAAGTTGATCTGTGCAAGTTGACATGCAAACAATTTAGTAATTAAAATTAAGCTTAAGGTGACGCAGGACCCTTGCTCTCATTATGTATGTATTTATTTAAAGAGTATGCACGAAACCGTGACGACTGATGCTGACCGTACGCGAAATATTCATGAGAAGGTGTTTTTATAACGTTACTATAATCAATTCAAAAATTTTTTTTCGGCGTATTGATAATTAGAAAGTTATTGTTCTTAGTTTTGCGGCACGTGCAATTCAATGTCCCGAATTATCATAATTAGATTCACAACTTTTGTTGTCATACACTTTGTTGACTCGGTCAGTCTTCGGAACGGGGCAAAACCGGCTATTTTGTGTCCAAGCTTTCGTCGCGGATATATAATTTCAGGAATTGATACACGAGGAAGGTAAACTTAGTGTACTGTATTGTGATGTGACAGAAGCGGAATTGCAAAAAAGCCTTTCAAAAAGAAGATAGAACGTTTCAAATTCTAATTTTCAAAATTTTACTCCTTTGGAAGGCAATAACTTTCAACGAGTCTTGAAATTGCAAAATCTGCTTCTGTCACATCACAAAAGAGGTTATTATCTACCGCTAGGTAATACAAACATTTAATTTAGAACGCTTCTCAAGTTGAAAGCTTGGACACAAAAATTGCATGTCTGCAATTCTAACTTTAGAAGCTTAACGTATCACCGTACAGCGCGATCTGCCAAAAAAACCACAATCATGATATAGTTCCATCATCCGCCAATATCCCTATTAAGTTTCAGCGGAATCGGCTTTCAACATTCAGAGATTTAAAGGTTTAGAAGACAACACCCACCCCAGAAATTAAGCTTATGAATTTATTCATGGGCAAGGGACTGGGACGTTCCATTTTTAATCCGAACCCCCCCTATGGATGAGGTTCGTTGGAGTAAGACTAGTAGGAATCTTTTTTCAAAGAAACCGACAAGAAATTAGGGGGGTAGGAAAGATTTTTCAAAGGGTTCCGACAAAATATTGGGGCTGTAGGAATCTGACTCATCCATAGGGGGGGTTCGGTTTAAAAATGGAACGTCCCGGTCCTGCGCCACCTTAAGTTCACTGGCTGTAATGGCTGTACATGTAATTTCACTTCAGCCAAGCATGCATGTAAGGTTACTCCTTCTGTACACGTGTTTGTGTTCACGTTTCTTTATTATATTGGTGGCAACGATAGCTACATGTTAGCTTATGTATTGTTGAATACGTAAGTTTAACAGAATCGAAAAGACCGGCAGTACAAGACCGTACAAAAGGACATGCTAGGAACAATCATCCCAAACAGGTAACTTAAATACATTTATATACCGTACTTACCTCGGTCAACGACGCTTGAAAGCTGGCTTAAAACAGGCGTAGCGATCTGTGATCCACTGTAAGAAGACTCCATACATCTAATTTGAAAATAAACTGGGCTTTACGAGAACAAAACGTTCCTTCTTGCGAGTAAAAACCGTTTATGAATCGAGCGCCAAAATTCATCTAAACCAAGGAGGACGCTGGGAAGAACTTACATTGCGCATGATCTATTCGCACCCAGTGTCTCCCGGCTTACTCCCCACCAATCTGGTAACGAGATTGTGTCTTCAGGGCAATTACCGCGCCTGAGAGGAAAATTGCAACATCCATGGACTGTACAAACATTTTTTATCTTACTACTTGTGGAGTAAGCCAAAATACATGTTTCGAATTCGAAACGATGATCTGTAGGAACAGACAAAATTAACCATTTTTTTCCCCTGGTATTTTTGTCTACACCAGCGCGAAACACTCAGTGTACCAGAACCGGAAAGCCTAGCCAAACGAGAAATTTCTCAAGAAGTTTGCGTTGAACCCGTTTTGCGGAAACGCGGTGGAAACGTTCTTACACGTTTCAGCCAACGGAAACGCTGCGGAAACGCAAAAACGTACCGCATTTCCCTCTTACGAGTTTACGGTCGCATCCGTTGTGCGAAAACGTATAGTAAACTCCAACTATTGAGTTTCCGTTTCTTTTTCGTTGCGGAAAAGCGATGAAAACGAGCTTACACATTTCAGCTAACGGAAACGCTGCGGAAACGCGAAACATTTACCGCATTTCCCTCTTACAAGTTTCCGGTCGCATCCGTTTTGCTGAAACGTAATGGAAACTCCAACTATTGAGTTACCGTTACTTTTCCGTATCACGGAAACTCCTTATTTCACCCTGTGTTTTGTGGAACTCACAAGAAGATGTTTTCTCCTTTCGCGTCGGGAAACCTCCCGTGGAGGGCATTCTTTCAAAACGGTTCGTCCTTGGTAGAGTGGCTGAAGTATTTGATCCATTGGGACTCGCGAGTCCGTTCATTATCCGAGCAATGATCATCATTCAAGATTTGTGGACAGTGGGTTTAGGATGGGACGAGCCCATTACTCACGCGATTTCCACTCGAGCAAAGGATTGGTTCTTGGAGTATGAGGATTTGGGTGAAATCAAAATTCCAAGATATTTGCAAGAACCGCAAGTGGTGAAATCAAATTCAGTTCACACTTTCGTTGATGCCTCAAATGATGCTTATGGTGCAGTGAGCTATCTGAGAAGTGAATACAACCAATGTTGTTATGGTGCTTCCATCATCGCGTCAAAAACAAGAGTCGCTTCTTTGAAACCAATGAGTACACCAAGACTATAGCTGATGGCTGCCATATTGGGTCTTCGTCTGACTGTGTCAATCGTAAGTGCGCTCAATCACATTTCTGGATTCGAGGCAGAGGAAGGTAGTTTCGACCAACAGAATTGGAGAGATTCAAAACCAGTCGAGCCCCATGCAGTGGCAGTATGTCGAATCAAAGGAGAATCCAGCCGACCTATGCCCTCGTGGTTTGAGTGTTCGCAGTCTAACGGAAAGCCAACTCTGGTGGAAAGGTCGATAATTTATCCTTAAGAACGAGACCGAATGGCCCAAAACAAAGATTGAAAAAGGTTTGGAGGTGAAAACCGAGGCTAAGAAGACTTTCCTCATCTCACAGCCACTGTCTTTCTGTCCAACTCTTGGTTCCAAAGATCCCACGTGGAAGCTAAATCCTTCAAACTGGTCAAGTTGGACAAGATTGACACGAGTCTCCTCGTGGGTCTTCAGGTTTGTTGACAACTGCCGGGCGAATCGAGAAGACCGTCTAATTGGACCACTAGCTAACTCCCGAAGAGATCGAGAATGTTGAAATACGGATTATTCGTAATGCGCAGCGAACAGACTTCGCCCTCCAAGGTAACCGAGCTATTTCAAAGAGGAGTAAATTGTTGAAGCTGACACCTAAAGTCGACCAAGATGGGTTACTTCGCTGTGATGGGCGACTACAATACGCATATATAAAAAAATGTAAGTTTGGAGTGCTCATAACTGATCTGATATAGACAGTCAATACGCATAATTTCTCCCGTACGATGTGCGATACCTAGTCATCTTGCCAGAAACAAATCCAAGATCAGACCGCCAACAAGGGATTTAAATGGTCCTTTAACCCGCCTTTAGCACCTCACTTTGGAGGAGTTCACGAAGCCATGATAAAAGCAGCGAAAAAGGCCATTCGTGCAATTCTCAGCAATGCAGACGTCAACAACGAGGAATTAATGACAGCCTTTGTTGGAGTAGAAGCCCTATTGAATTCTCGTCCACTCACCTACTAGTCACACAATCCTAAAGATGCTACTCCACTAACGCCTAACCATTTCCTCCATGGTCAGTTGGGAGATGTTTCAGCACCGGAGTGTGTTGACGAGGTTGGATTCAACCCAAGGAATCGGTGGAGACGAGTACAATAATTAATTTCCCACGTGTGGAAGAGATGGATGAGGGAGTGGCTTCCGTTGCTAAACGTGCGCCAGAAGGTGGACCGAAACGAGGCCGGATCTCAAGGTTAATGACGTGGTGCATGTCATTTCTCCATATTCTCCTAGAGCACATTGGCCTTTAGGAAGAGTCTTGGAAGTATTCCCAGTACGGGACGGCCACGTTCGGGTTGTCAAAATTCACATTAGCCAGAACACTGTCCTGAGACCAATTACAAAATGAGTACCACTGGATTTCAATTAAAGACAAACGTTGTATCGTATGGAGGTTGACAAAGTCAAGTCAAGAAACATTGTATCATATGGAGGTTGACAATGTCAAGAAGGGGAGAATGAACAAAATACATTGTGTCAGAATCGTTACTTGTAGTACATGTAGCACATGAGAATGCGTGATAATTGAGAATAGGATTAGCATATTTAGTATTCGAAACGAAATTTTAATTAGTGTTAGCCTAATTCGAGTCGCTAGCGAACACGTTGTAAGCTTATCGTCGAGTGAGTAAATACAGCATATCGAGAGTGTTCAGAATCCGTTTTCAGACGTTTATCGTTTTGGTTGTTCCGCCCGACCACTGGCGCAGTTGAGATGGGTTCTAGTTCCATTTTCACGTCCAGTGAATCATTACGGTAATTTATGCCACCGGAATTGCGAACTGTTCCCACACTTAACTATACGTTTTTCCTCTCCCCGGTCAGGAATTTTGATGAGCAATAGGCCTTTTGTATGATAACGTTAGGTTTCTCTAAACTCACCCCCAGGCCTCGTTTACACAAAATTATCCTCAACCTCTGGCACGGGCATACTCTTTACACGTGGGTGTTATTTTTGGGAATTCCTTCATGATCAGTAAAATTTACAGGTTTGGACTTGGACGAAAGCGATACTTGGAGGTGAAATTAACTAGTCTGAAGTAAACAGGCATAACGGCTAGGTATTTACAATGCTTCATTAAAGTTGATATGTTTATATTGCTTCATTAAATTCGAAATTAAACGATTACATTGTCACTCCATTTTATAACGTTTAATATTGAATTTCAGATTTTTCAATAAGTTCACAAATACTATCAGGAAACTACTCGTATCGCAATCATCTCGCGCAATTCATTGAACCTGCTGTTGGGAACCGTTCGAATTGGACGCCGTGTTACAGAGCCCCCCGCAATGGTAACGTCTGGGCGGCCAGAACATTCTATGATAGATGCCATGGGAAAAATCACACGATTGTAATCATCAGAAATGGCCAGTATGTGTTTGGAGGATACACTGACATTCCTTGGGGTAAGAGTTTTGTTTTTATATTCTTTAATAGCCCTTTTTTGATTCACATGTATAGCACGCGTTCCAAACCTCCAAAAATGTGGACGATATCTGTGCTAACATAACATAAGAACTAATATATTTTTTTGTGTATGAAGTGTTCGCGTGATGATGTCTCTGCTGTGGGGCTATGACTAATACCAGCGGATTGTAAACTATATGTTTAAAAATGCTAAGGTCTTCTGAAAAGAAGTACAACAATACATTCCAATGAACCCTTGACATAAATTCGGAAGCATTGGAAAAAAGACCTCCCAACTCTTTCTTGGAGCCACCCCCACCACTCCTCCAAACACTAGATATCACGTGGTCTAGATATTTTTAAGCTGTATGTTTTCTTTGCTAATGCAAGTAAATGTTGTGTATTTAGAGGAAGCGTTTCTCGGATTCGGACGGAAGTCGACGTAGTAGTTCGAGGGCTCTTTCGTATAATCAATGTGTCGTTCGACTAAAAATTGAAAAAGAAAAGCAGATTCGTACGGCACCCTTTCGCCCACTTCACTTGTATTTTCAATTCGTACTGGAGTCATACAAATAGATATGACCTGTACCGGATAAATTTCAAAATATTTTCGCTTCGAAATGCCAACTGTGACTTTGTTCTAAACATCCGATACTTCAAAGTCTTAAATTCAAAACCCTTAAGAGCTATTCTCTGTAACAGTCAAGCAAAGTGGGAAATGAACATTTCTCACCTCCATTCAAATTTTGCATGCAGTTAGATATCCAGGGGGGAAGTTCAAAAATACCCGCTGTTAAGGTTGCAACTTTATTGTTGGCATGGTAACGCTGAATGTTTGTTGGTGGCCCAAAATCTAATTTTTAACTCAGAAACTATTGTAAAAAGTGCAAAATGTAAAACTACTGTTTCTCCAGTCCATTAAAACACTACGACTCAAGACTTGCAGCAGATATAAAACTATCATTCTATTTTACATTTGTGTATCTTCCTTTTTATAATATTAAATTTACATAGACTAAACGGTCAGTCAACTACATAGAGTTTCGGCCATTTGAGTAGATGGGTAAAACTAGCTAATCCTTTTCTTTAATTTCTCCCAAAGTACATCGGTTCTAGAGCTGAAACTCAGCAGGTAGTTTACACTGATATTCTAGTTACTATATCTGTAAAAAGCTCTGCGGGCGGGCTCTCGCTCTTTTTTTCCAAGGGCAGTTAACGAACAAACCTCAAAAATCAGTTTTTGTATATTTCGGCGAAATTAACATTCTATCTACTCGCCAACAAAATGTCAAAAAAACTGAAACTGCCTTCATTATGAAATAATATTATCTGCTGAGTCATGTTCTGATCAAAATAATAGTTTCTGGTATATTATATTTTTAAACAATATAGACAATATCGATCAAAATAAGCTTACTTTATGATTTTCTCCAGTTTACCACTTGCTACTACGCATTCATACTTAACAGAAATGGATGCTCGAGCCTTTTCATGCGCCTGGCGCCAATGTTTATCTTCAATTGTGATCCAATAAGTAATTTACAACACCTTAGCAATCCAAGCTGCATCTTATGAACAGCCAACACGTACATTTCCATCTTGGAAGTTACGGCGTATTCTCCATCAGATGCCATCAGTCGCTCCAGAAGAAGTTAAACATTCCGCTGTTTAGTCGTTAAGACAATCAACGGAGTTATTCACGTAAGCTTATTTAACTCCGACAAATCTAGTCCAAAAGCTTGCTGAAAGGCTGAAAGCCACATACTCTAATACCAAACATTCGTTGTCCTGTGAACATGGTCAGCGGTGTTAATCGATGTAACATTCATGTGAATAACAACAGGAGTCACAGCAGGTGCAAATTGGAACTTCGTTATGGAGATTTGCCAGTTTGCTTCTCCCCGGGCGGTGAAAAAGGAATTATTTGTTCTCAGTGACTGTGATCGTGATATATCAACGCATCTGCAAACTTACGGGCTCAGCAAATGTACAGAATTTATTTCCGATTAAGTTGACTTATTACTCTGCCGTGCTGGTAAGTTATCTAGCTCGATTTTATTTTCTTCCCCCTTCTGTACAGTAACAGAAGGGAAGAGAGGGAACATGGACTTAGAGTTCAGTACTCAGATTACAAAAAAACTAGCACGTCGCTGTTGAAAAGAATGTTTAGAGGCTAAGGACATTAAGCGATTATTGGAAAGACAAATTTCCGAAAATCCTGGCTGTAGGGCAGCATATCGTTTTGTTAAGGATTACGGGAGGGTTTGTTACTGTAATTAGCAGCCCTTATTTGTCCTTGTTAGACATGGGTTGGGCATTAATTAAAGTCAAAGCCAAAGGCAAATAGATTCAGCGAAAAGCAAAATACTTTTCTTGAAAGCAATTTTTTACAAGGAGAGAAATCAGGGAAGAAAGAAACTGGGGAAGCGGTAGCAAAAGAAATAAGAAAAGGTAAAGATGCAAACAATCAGCGATTGTTTACATTGGAATAATTTATATCCCCACAGCAAATCTACTCTTACTTTTCTCGCTATGCAGCAAAACGAAAGCAGCTCGGTGAGTCTGCATATGAATTGAAGCCGCAGAAAACGAACATGTTCTGCAAGAAGCTAGAGAAGATATCATGACTTCCATAGGGAAAGATCCGAATAGCCACAAGCATCAAATTGTGCACGAAGAGCTACAATTATGTGAAATGTCGAAATATGAATTGTCTTTGCTACGCATGGCAACGCTTAAATCCAGCTGTAGGGAGTATGACATGGAAGTTTCATTAAAGCGAAAAAAGGACCCTTATTTTGAGTGTGTTGTTTCTCTCGTCAACAGCTGTACCTGCAGGATTTCAGTTGAACAGTGTAATCTAGTTTAAAATCTTAGAGTTGAGTTTGGTCATGCGCAACAAAACAAATTTGTTATTTAAACAAATTTACACAACATGCTACAACTGATAAGTTTACTTCTAGCGCAAAGTGTGTTCAAATGATGCGAATGCTTGCAGAACGAACCGATTCCATCATGGTAAAGTGGTGAAATAGAGAAAAACATAAAGTAAGCAATATTGTGATCCATATTGTTTAAAAAATAATAGCCAGAAACTATTATTTTGATCAGAACATGACTCAGCAGATAATCGTTAACAGCTGTACCTGCAAGGATTTCAGTTGAACAGTGTAATCTAGTTTAAAATCTTAGAGTTGAGTTTGGTCATGCGCAACAAAACAAATTTGTTATTTAAACAAATTTACACAACATGCTACAACTGATAAGATTACTTCTAGCGCAAAGTCTCTATATAAAGTAGCCTGATATCAGGCTCCTGAAGAAAATTTGCGAGCGAAGCGAGCCGAGTCGCTGCAGAACGAAAGCGTCGGAGCCTGAAGACATTCCTTTGATGCCGCCGATCCGCCCTGCAGTAATTAGTCCTTTTATAAAATGTCAACAAGTCACCTGGAGTGTTTGGCGTGTTTCCCAAATTAACTTCTTGTTTACTAGAATGGTTAAATAAATTACTTCCCACGGCAAAAATGATCGTTTCATTTCAAGTATTTACCCATAAAACAAGCTTGAAAGTAAAAATTGCTAAAAGTAAGCGTATAACGCGGTGAAGACGGCTTCGTCCACGAAATTTACCGTAATATGCAAATGAAAATATGTAATTTTAGCCAACGCTACGTCTGTTGAATGTTCAATTTTCAGTCGTAATTTTCTCTTCGCAAATGAAAGGACTCCAACGCAAAAGATCGCCGACTAACCGGCTCCATGTCCATTTTTTTGGGCAGTTTTTATCCTTGCATTTCGAACTTCAGCTTTCAGGCCTAAACGGGACAACCCTTCGACTTGGTCTTTCATTATCGAAACTGCAACGGCGACACAATTAGAGCAGTAGATCATTCTAAACTCTTGCCAAAACCAGTCAAGAGAGTCCCAAATACATTGCGCTCTTTTGCCATAGATTCTAGGCATATATTTCGCTCTTCCTTGAGCCGAGGGATATCTCAGAAAGATCTGATTGCAAATAATAATTTCCGTAACGCTTGCTCAATTCTCCTGTATTCAACTTCAACAAACAACGCGTGACATTGTGTTGTCAACATCTGTCATCTTTCACCGCGAATCTGTCAATATTTAGCAAAATGACCAATCAGATCATGATACCAGAATCTGGTATCATGGATCGGCGGCGTCAAAGGAATGTCTTCAGGCTCCATCGCTTTCGTTCTTTCCCAGGCAGCGACTCGGCTCACTTCGCTCGCAAATTTTCTTCAGGAGCCTGATCTCAGGCTATATATAAAGCAGTTGAGACTTCCTTTAAAATATAAGTGATCAGAAGTAGGCACGTCAGTTTTAAAATAATCAGGAAACCACAAAATACTGTCTAATTTGTATTCAGTGTGTATTGTCAGTGTATTGTATTTGACGGTTTGAGCTGGGTGTGAAAGACATTCCATTATGTGGTCTATCAAAGACTGGGTATAATCAAATAAACGAGAAAGGCCTGGCTTTCACAAGATAAGGACACAATGCTTAGTAAATCATAAGCATAAAGGTATTTCAGTCAAAACTGCTGACCAATAATACTCTCGATTTCTGCTCGATGCTCGATCAAAGGACAAAATAAGTATTGGGTGTAAAAAGTCTGAGTAATTGCGATTCTTCGCTAAAATCTTAAAAGGAAAATGGTTTTCCTTCTTCTGGAGCGAATGGAGATATCTGATTGGGAAATACATTGCAAATCCAAGGTGAAAATGTTCGCTTAAATTTGGCTCATATGCATGTCGGCTTGCTGACGGAAGTTATTTTGCTAAACCTGCTGTTACTTGTGTGAATGTGCTGAAATGGGACAGTTGACAGCCGCTGAAGATAGACAGCAGGACCAGCCCACAGGAAAAGGTGCAGGCATCTGAATTTGTGTTCAAATGATGCGAATGCTTGCAGAACGAACCGATTCCATCATGGCAAAGTGATGAAATGGAGAAAACCATAAAGTAAGCAATATTGTGATCCATATTGTTTAAAAAATAATAGCCAGAAACTATTATTTTGATCAGAACATAACTCAGCAGATAAAATTATTTCATAATAATGGTAGTTTCAGTTTTTTTGACATTTTATTCGCGAGTAGATAGAATGTTAATTTCGCCGAAATATACAAAGACTGATTTTTGAGGTTTGCTCGTTAACTGCACTTGGGAAAAAGAGAGCCCGCCCCGCAGATAATTTTACAGCTATAGTAACTAGAATATCTGTGTAAACTCTAGAGCAGCTCTAGAACCTATGTACTTTGGAGAAATTAAAGAAAAGGATTAGCTGGTTTTACCCATCTACCCAAATGGCCGAAACTCTATGTAGTTGACTGACCGTTTAGTCTATGTAAATTTAATATTATAAAAAAGAAAGATACATAAATGTAAATTAGAATGATATTTTTATATCTGCTGCAAGTCTTGAGTCGTAGTGTTTTAATGGACTGGAGAAACAGTAGTTTATATTTTGCCCTTTTTACAACGGTTTCTGAGTTAAAAGTTAGGTTTTTGGCCACCAACAAACGTTCGGCGTTACCATGCCAACAATAAAGTAGCAACCTTAACAAAGGGTATCTTTGAACATGTTTGATTGTTACAGAGAATATCTCTTAATACCTGATCGAGGCTGGAAATCTTGCTGAATCTTGTCGAATAATGTAATTTACGAAGTCAGATTTTAGCCATGTGAAACAAAAATGTAGCTTAGCACATCACAGTTACAGTCCTTGAAAAGCCCGAAGGATGAAACCCGTTCAATTGCTGATCCTTTGAAAGCAAAATCGCGAGAAATAATTTAGACTTGAATGTCTTGCTCACATTCAAGATCAGCTTGGACTGGTGAGTTACTTCTATATTAACTTTCGAAATGATGAAAACACGAAATGGACAAAATTGATTGAATTGGCACTTTAAAAAGTCAAGTCACCGTTATGTTGCGAAACAGCAAACGCGATCGCGCGCTCGAACCTCTAATAACATTGACTATAACATGCTATATGGTATTTTACTTAATCGTCATACAGACTCTAGACAAATACACATGGTTGCACTTTAAACACGTCCATCCCTTCCGGTAATTTACATTTACCTTGTCCGTATTTTCATGTTCTTCAGAGTTACCTGTCGGAGAGAAAAACGACTTTGTCCACGGCTCTACCGCCAATGCGTTCATATTTTCTCTCCACAATAAAAACGGACTGACACCATTTAAGATCAAAGTGGAAAAGCCAGATGAAGCAATTATTAAGTCCAAAACCTATGGTCCAATGTTTGGGAAACTCATCTTCATTACAAGAGACGGTGATAATTCAAATGCAGCACTAGGCGGTTCCTACCCTGCACCACATGGAGTACAAAACATTGAAACAAGCCTGGCTGGGACGAAGGTTTTCCGGCCTGATAAGGTGGAGGCTTTCTATGTTGATTGACTGGACCTAACATCACCACCACCAGGCGACGTTTACAATATCTTAACATTGTTTAACACTGTAAGTGGGGAGAGGGGCAGAAAGTACCAGCGCTGATTTCAAATTATGTAACCTAACCCTATTCTGCCTGGCCTTTTTTTTTCGTTCGTGAGCAGGTGGGGGGGGGGGGGGGGGGGCAGATAGTGCCCCCACCCCCCTATGTATCTCGAAAAGTATTGACACTATGCAAATTAAACTTACATGCTATGTAAAGCATGCAAAAAATCTTTATTTCAGTGGCAGTCGCGTGTCCATTATGACGTCATACATCCCACAATGACGCCATGCATTAAAACAATCCGCCATCTTGGATCCTAAATCTCGGATTACTAAATTGATCAGAAATGTCAGAAAATATCCAAATGTGTTTTGGAAAATCAAGAAAAATATAAAGATGCTAAAACGGCAAAAGATTTTGCAAGGATGTCATCGTTAAAAGCAAAAATATTATGAAAACTGAAAATTAAGCTAAAAAAAACAACACATTTTGGTAAAACGATCTGTATCTCGAAAAGTATTTCAGCTATAAACATGAAACTCATGCGGTGTATAAGGCATTCAAAAATGTTTATTTTAGTGACAATCACGAATCAATTATGATATCATCATATCATGCCAGAATAACGTCATACTTTAAAAATGTCCGCCATCTTGGATCCGTCATCTTGGGTTTTTAAATTGTTCCGAAATGTCAGAAAAATGACCAAATTTGATTCGAAAAAAATCGAAAACCATATAAGGATGCAAAATTTGCAAAGGTTTTGGAAGAAAACTCTTCGTAAAAAACGAAAATCTCTTGAAAACAGAAATTAAGCTGAAAATACCAAATTTGGCTAAAACGGCCTGTCAAAACTTGGTTGCCATGGAAACATAAAGTCACGTGACCAAAAAATTGACACACCAAAAAGTTCCCAGATATTTTTTAGGAAAAGTCATAAAGTTTGGCTATGATTGCTTGAATGCTCTTTAACTACGATAAATTTGAAGTCAGCACGAGCACTTTCTGCCCCTCCCCCCCCCCCCCCCCAGGCATAATAGGCGTTATCATAGCGTGAATACAATGTTCCCTCTCCCTCTCAGCCTCACCAACTCCAAAAAGGTTAATCGTACTAAACGTCTTAGACCGTTATTCATTAAAGGGAAACTAGGGTCTAGAAAAATGTTACCTCAAATGAAAGTCCATGTGCTCAGGATTTCGAAAATAATAGTCGTTTTGGTTTCCGGCCGCCTTCATTTTGTTGTAGAGCGCTTAAAAGTCACCCTTTATGACATCTTGGAAGTTACGAATTGAAACGAGGCTATGACGTTGAATTAGTCATCGAGCGCACCGGAAATCGGATTGGATGAAAAAAGAAAGTGATAACGAGTCATTCCTCGAGCTACAGATATATTCAGATGTGGCCATACGCCCGTTTTGCATAATATGTTCGAACCAAAAACATGGCTCTTCCTTAGAGGAAGACGTTGACCTTGTTATTGCTCAAGACTGAACCAGAAACAGCTGAATCCGAAGAGCTGATCGCCAGTCGCGCCTTCAATGGAAAATCGTGAGTTATGCAGTATCATCAAGTTGTGCCACCGGCCACGGAACAAGAAGGTATATGCTATTAGGTGACGGATGTTCTGGATAACTGACTGGATCTGAAACTATTAAAATTACAGCTTATTTATACTGAAATAACTTCACAGAAAGCTACAGAAAATGCACGCAAACAGTTTGTATATCCGTTCACAATTACAATACGCACATGGATATAAGCTAATTAAATAGACAAATATTTCAATCCATTTCCAGAAACGCCTCTTAAATGCATGATACAGATCACGAATCGTTTAGACCGGTGTGTTTACTAGCCGACTTTTTCAAATCGACTGGTAAATTTCCCCATCAAATATCATAAATATTTTTAGTATAGTAGGTCCACATCAGCCCTTTGGCTGCCTTTTTACCAACCTACTCATCAAATAAAGTATGTATGTATGTATGTATGACAATTAGTGTCCTGGGCCGGGTTGTTAAAAGAACGATTAAGCTAATCCAGGATTAGCGCGAATTTTGATTTCATTTTTGTAACTTTTCAGTCAGGATTTCTGTTTATATTTTTTGTCTTTCTGTTTTGACTTTGGACTAATGTCAAACTCTACAAAATATTAGCAGATAAAAAACACTTTTATACAAGAGAAAGTAAAAGCTTGATTAACTTTTAATCCAGGATTAGCGTTAATCGGCTTTCGAACAACCGGGCCCTGCTTTCATTATGTATGTACTTATTTAAGGAGTTTGCACGAACCGTGACCACTGATGCCGACTGTACGGGAAATATTCATTAGAAGGTGTTTTTATAAACGTTATTATAATCGATTAAAAAAAAAATGTTATCGGCGTATTGGTAATTAGAAAGTTATTGTTCTTAGGGGCGGACCATTAGATATCCCGGGAGAAGGGGGGGGGGGATTGCATAACCTGATAAAAGTGAGAAGGGGGGGGGGGGGGATTGCATAACCTGATAAAAGTGGCACGGTGTAAAGAAGAAGCGATACATAATTTATTTTAGAATTTTATTGTATAAAGTCGTGTATATGCTTTCAAATTATGACAAACGATTTAGGATACGGAAAGATCCGAAAAAAATGGAGAACTTGAGCTGAACATTATTCATGATGTACTTAATAGCTTCTTGTAGAAGTCAACAGGAATCGAGTATTTAGCTTATTTCTATACGGCAATTCGTGTGCGATTTCCCGCAGTTAAAGACCAGAAAATTGTGTTCAACAAAAACTGAGCTCACAGCCGATCAAGTCCAGTAAAGAAAGGACATTAGTAAAAATCTACTATAGTATACTAATGCAGATGAGACAATCTGATTGGCCGAGCTACTCGTATAATATCAGCTATTAGTGTACAGTGGCTGGAGGTTGTCTACAAAATGGCGGTTTCTTCTAGTTTTCTCCGAAGTTTTGGAAGATAATTTAGAGTTATTACAAGACAATTGTTCTAATTTTTACTAAAACAATTAGATTATGAGCTCGAGATTTCTATGATGTGATAGTTGATGAGGCCGTAGGCCGAATCAACTATCACATCATAGAAATTGAGAGTTTTGGAAGAGGATTTAGAGTTATTACAAGACAATTGTTATCAGTTTTATAATTTTTAGTCGTTTCGGCCTACGGCCTCACCAACTATCACATCGAGCTCATAATCTAATTGTAAAATATAAACTGTTAATAGCCACAACAATATGACTGTCGGTGGTGGTTGATAAATACCTGACCGAAAGTTTGCCGCCTCGTCTCCGATATATCTAATGTACTGATTCAGTAAAACAACTTGTCCTAGCTCAATTGTAATGTAAAATAACAAGCCATATTGAACAGGTTAAGCTTGTATTTAAGGTAAAAACCTGTTTTCATTTTCTGAACGACATTATGGTTGGTTTACGGATCTTCCCGTGAAATGTTTGTCATTTTGTTGTGCATTTACGGAATTTGCCATTACACTTTACGTATCAAACTTTGTGTATAATATAACTAGCTTCATATAGCTACTTGTAACATTATGTTTGATACTCTTAAGTCTTAAAGATTTTAGTTACCTATTGTCAGCCACATAGGCTTTTCGAGTATCTTTGCTGGCTCATTTTTGAGCTTTTGATTGCACTTTTTAAAAAGGCATTTATTATTTAGTATATTTATCTTGAAATATATGTTTTACTATTTTGATTTGATTAAACGTTTTCCCGGATTTTTTGTAACAAACATTATTTAAACATAAAATATATGATCGCAATTTGATAACAAATGTGCTTTCGACCAATCAGAAAGTTAGAAATGTAATCATTTTATGTCTTCCTTGACTTCATACGAATATTTTGTTCTGTGAATTTGTTGTGTAGTTGAGATATTGAAGGATATATAATAAAGTTAAGTTGACTTATCAGACTTGTGCAATCATTTTATTTTACTGACTCACTGAGAGAATTTATAATTATTTAAAAATATATATTCGTCGTTCCATTCAAGCCAGCAGGAACTTACCTCAACGATTTACCGTCAACTCTCGACTTGCGAACACCCCGTTATTCCGGACACCCGATGTTACGGACAAAAGTCAGCCCTGAACCCGGCGAAAGTAGAGTTTGTGTCTTAGTACTCAAAGTCAAAACTGAAGGACAAAAATATAAACTGAAAAAATACCAAATTAAATAGACCCATTTCGATATATTAAAATTCTAACTTGGCCTCCGAGGCTTAGGGGAATACAACAAAATAAATGATTTATTCATCCCTCGACCTCGATGTGATTTCTTTTCGATTTCTTTTGTTTTATTCCCCTAAGCCTCGGAGCCAAGTTAGAATTTTAATATATCGAAATTGGTCTAACAGAGTGGACACGCGAACCATAAACGTTAAGGAATTATGTTTTACTTATTTTTGTACTTCTGTTTAACTTATTTTCCACTTTTTTTTGGAATTAGCCAATCAGCCGTGCTTCGAAGCAACGGCGAATATATTTGTTCTACTTTTTTATCAAAGTGAGACCACTTTAATGGTACTTTCAACCGAAAAACGCGGAAAAAAGGTAAAAAATGACTTGGATATTGATTTTAATCACGGTGATTGGACAGTTATAAAAAAAAAATCAGAAAATAAAGATAAGTAAAAAAAAAAACCATAGCGTTCGTGGTTCGGTGTCCGCTCGGTAGTATTCACGCCATCCTTAATGACCCGCAGCATGCTTTAGGCCGGAACATAATAATATAAAACGCTTCAAGCCGTATTCAGTCAGCATGACGGCCAAATCGTATTTTCAAGTAAATGATCGACTGGCTTTTTTTTTAATTGAAACGCTTGTTGTAGAAAATTATACGATAAGAATGCTCCCTTTAGCGGCTCTACAATAACACTCTGTCCCATTACTTATCCGATCTTTTGGCGGAGTGAGTCACTGCCAAAAATAACTACGACGAGCTACGAACCGAACTAGGACCCAGGCCGCCAGGTTCATTAGATTTAACCACGTCAAGGGGAAGACGTTGTATTCGCTCATTAATAATACATAATTAAAGCAAAGAGTTATGCTGGCCTATAAATAATAAACAGCAGGAGGAGTCAGTCTGTCATGTGTAGCATTAGCTTGATTGGCTTACGTCTGACAACTAGATGCAACCGTTTTGTTGTAAGCATGAGTTTTACTTTGTTATCGGCGTTCGTGACACTAACTTCAATGATGTCCTATCTAACGCCATCGGAGGGTGAGTTCGAAAAATATTGTTCCGTTTCTATCCATGAATTATTATCTTATATATATTATTTGTACAATTGTGTTCAATTTGGCTAAAGATATTAAGGTAATTCCCTGGTAATAGAACCAAACATAGATTTCCGATGAAACTTGGTACACTTTTGTAACAAGTCAAGGAGATAATAAAAACGTGATAAAAAGAGGGGGTCACCGTGCTCGTTTCCACGCCACAATGCTGACGAGTGCGGTCATTTTGGCCCCTTTTGGCAAAAACCGTGCGCAGCAAATAAGCTCGATGTTTTTCAATGCAGCCGTGATATCGCACAGAGTTTGACTTTATTCCATTGTTTATTCACCGACGTTCCAGAAAAATGTCTTCGATTTCCTTTGTATTTACTTTACACTCCAAAGTAGATTCAAATTGGATATGCGCTGTGGGACCGTAGTGGCTCCCTCCGGAGAATTTAGTTAAATTGCCAAAAAACTGATCATAGATTTCTGCCCATCTTTTTCTTGTGTAATGTAGATACTGTTCTTATTAAAATTATGAAATAAAAAATGGGGGTTACCGTGCTTGTTTAGAAGAAAACGACCATTTATTTCCTTGCCAAGCTTTGTCTGAAAGAAATCCTGTAATGTTCTGTATGTGCGCGCGCTCGAACTCGCGCTAAATGACGCGTGGCGCGCGCAAATGACGCAAGAAATTATGCGCAGTAAGGATGCGCAATGCAATACCAAGGAATCACCTTAAGTGTTAATGGGCTTGCTTGGTGATTTTAGAAAATAATATCTCGCCAACGGAAATTATTACCTAATCTATAAAACTATCCCTTACAATATCAACAGTTTACCGAGGGTCCTGATGGGGGTGCTATCATTTAAAATGTTAGCCATTTCTCAGCTATTAGTTAAAATTGTGGTCATTTCTCAGCCAGTAACAGTTCAAATGTTGGCCAATACTCGGCTATCAGTTAAACCCCATCAGGACCGGCTCTTTACTAAGCAGAAAGGTGCGAGAATATAGGAAATAAAACCACCGGATTTATTGTCGTGTTGTACCACCAATTAAAAACGAAAAATAAATGAAATAAACTGAACAAACATTCCGCGACTGAAACTTAGTTTAATTCGACCTTTTGAAATTGAAAAGAGAGCTGATATAATCTATGGTTAGCTGTAGCCGTGAGTTCGCGCGGTCGAACGCGGTGCGATAAACTGTTATGTTTCGATAGTTTATTGAGATCATTTGCAGCGATATTAAAACTGCAGAAACAGCGTTCTGTCAAAAACCGTGTTTGTTAAATATATAGCGTCTTTTAATCAAGAAGATCCACGGTATAAAATTAAAGAAAACGGTATCTGACTTTTAATTTGACTCGTGCTTTGTGTGAACATATCGGACAGTTTTTCGTTCAGTTGCAAGTCCTCATTCTTCCAATGAAAAAAGATTTTCCGAAAGCTTTGAATTAAAAAAAAACAAACCAAATAGATATATTTATGTTGCTATTCAAACAAAGGTATATTGCGACATGCGAGGCTTCTGTTCCAAAATTGTATTGACTTACGAAGACGTGTGTACATAAAATTATTTTTTCAATTGTAAAATCACGTTTTTTATTTTAATCTGAATAAGAAGCGACTTATTAAAACATTTAACTAGAAACATCAGCGATAGCAGATTACTCAAAAGCATTTTACAAATTGTAAATTAGACGGACGTTTCGACGTTAAGCTGAACGTCATTATCAAGTCAATGTTGTGTTTAAATGAAAGCCGGTTATAAATAGTAAATACAAACAAAAACAAATAGGTTCAATAGTTTAGAATGCGAAAGTGTTATAAGTCAAACAGGAGAGTTTCGCCACGAACTGCCACGCAATGGATGTCAGCCTGTGACTGTTCAAACTTGGCTCGAGTTTCGTTATGAATAGCATCTCATATAAACGAAGACAATCAAAATTTCCCTTGGCACTTTTTTCCTTCCCCCACATTCGCCGCGGTCTTGTGTTCAACAATACAGCCGAGGGAGGAAGGTGTTCGGGCTGTGTAGCCCCACATAATCAGCATCACACAGATCACACGAAAATAAATATACAACGCATTGTTGATTTACGATTGGAGGCTTGATGTCTTGTGAGCTTAAGATCTTGTTCCAATCTCTTGCCCTTACAAATACTGGTTTGTAGGGTAGTAAGTGCCAATCTGCGTGCTTGCGAGCGACTGGCGACGAGGCATGGAGACTGATTTCTTATGACGCTGCCCATCTTCAGCTTCTCTTTCTCTCTTATCCGATGAAATATTTTGGACAAAAATTGTTGATGGTCGGCGGAGTTTATGAGGCTCATAGGGTAGTCAAGTCGAGTAAAGAGTGGAACGTAATCCTAGCGCATTGTTGATTGAAGGCTTCAGTTGTAGAAGATAGGGCATCATGCACGCGCATACGATGGATCATTGTTTTAAGTAAGAATTATTTGTAGCGTTTATCCGTGTGGCCTTTGGAAATGTAATGGGCGGTTTTCTATTTACTTTTGTTTCAAGGTAAGCTTTGCTCCCATTCTTGATTATTTCCATTGCAATTAAAGTTAAGGTGTTTCGATACAGGTTTTCGCGGAACCATACCTAATGTTTTCAATCAGCTTTTTATCAGACTTTCCTCAGTCGGATTCGATGTGACATTTACACCAATTATTAGTCTTGGATTAAAGTTTGCTATGATGTTACTTTTCAGTGAAAACTCGATATTGCTATGGCAACGATAAACACAAAACCTCGAAATCAGTTAAAACTTAAATTTTGCGCGATCCAGATTTCACTTTTTGGAAAAGGACAATACCAACATCTTAAACTGTGGTGTATGGCAAAACAAACTATACGAGAATGAAAAAATTATGTATGTTTGATTTCGAATAAAATTGCAAAACTATTCATAA
>MU825955.1:99688-112416 GCA_029204205.1 Desmophyllum pertusum | reverse complement strand
GTTGCTTGCGCTTGTGCTTGCGTCGCTAGTGAAAACGATGCTATAAAACGAGATATATTTTTATATTTTTTAACGCTAAAGACACGTACTTCCTCTCAAGCATTTTGATTCGTTCGTCGCTCTTGTATTTCATCTCTCTGTGTTCCTTGTCCTTGTTATCCAGCTCATCTTCCATCTCACCGATCCTGTAATGACATAAACACGAGTCACTAATCTGTAAACAAACGGGATTACAAAATAAAGAAAATAAATCGACTTTGTTTAACGAGGGTAACACTTTTAAGTGTAACAGTCTTATGACTGACAACCTGTGGCCCTCGGATCCCAGATCGAATTGGAATTTAGAAGTGTTGGTTTTTGTGGAGGGAGAAAAATCCTCAGAGCAAGGTAATGAGAACCAACAACAAACTCTACTCTCGGCCGGAGTCGAACCTAGGCAACATGAGTGGAAGGCGAGCGCTCTCACAACTGCGCCATCCCTGCTAAAGGTACCAATCACCCAGAATCCGCTGATGAACTGGCTGTTGTATTATTGTAATGACCTGGTTTCCAGGTTGGCGATTTTCTCCTCCTTGTGCTTCACAGTCTGATTAAGTTTGCCGTTGATATTCACGGCATCTTCAACTTCATCGAGCCTGGAAAGTGAAATGAACGAAAATCAACAATTGCAAACACTGTTCATAGTAAAACATGTCTCATTCGTGTTTCGGCCTACTAGTGTGAACGCAGTATAAGAGTGTAATGATAACGTTACCTTTCCTGAAGTCGAACAATCTTGTTATCTTTTTGCTTGAGGTACTCTGTAAGCTTGGTGTTACGAGAGGACAATTCTTCAAATTCCAGCAGCCTGAGGAGACATTTGAATAAAATATAAAGACCGTCGTGATCTATTGGGAACAGCCCTTTTCAGTTGGTTTCATTAATCAACATTCTCTACCGATATCAAGATCATATTTCCCAAAAGAACACTTTTCCAACTGTTTTCTGTTAAATTTTTTCTGTTGAAATGATTTGAAATGATTTGCCACAATAGAACAAAACCTATGACCCCAGAGTGTGGGTGGGTGGGTGGGTGAGTGGGTGGGTGGGTGGGTAGGATGGTTAGAAATGGCGCACATGTCACACGACCTTGAATCCCCTCGGACCCAGGCTCCAGCAGTATGTAATAAAACATGTTCCACTTCCTTCGTTCCTCGTCCAGTGAAAAATTAACATGAAATCTATAGTATGTAAAATACAGCAAATAACACGTGCGAGCACGTGGCTGGGTGTGGTCTTACTTGTTTTCTAATGCTTTGATCTTTTCGTCCTTCAGTTGAACAGCTTGGTTCAGCTTGTTGGTCTCAGACACTAGCTCGTCCAAAGTTTCCACACTATACAACACACAAAGGAAATTATCATTAAATATTATATGAGAAAGATATTGACACATGCTACGCGGACTTGTACTGACAGGAGTCGAACCAGTGACCTTCCGCACACCGGTCGGACGCTCTACCTCTGAGCTACAGGAGATTCATGGGAGCTTAGGCCATGTAACTAGGTTCAAATGTGACAAACACCCCGCATTACTGCTAGGATTAGATTTGTCGATATGTGAGATATGTATGGAAAGAAATGACGGTAAATGTTAATGGCAGAAATCTGAGAACGATTTTGTTCAGTTAGTTACACAAACTTAATCGGAAAAATAATTCCGAATTCTTTAAATCCCAGACGTATTTACTGTTCTCCAAATGATTACTAAATTGTAAATGAAATAAGGATCATAATCTATCAAATAAGATTGCTAACCTTTCCTCCAAGGTTGTTATTTGTCCTCTTTTATCTTCAGACTGTGCGTCAGTTTGTGGTTACGAGCCTGGGCATCTTCCAACCTGTTTTCAATCAAAAGAACGCTCTTAAAAATAATATTTCAAGAAGCTGATGAAGCGCTCCATTGGATTGGAACAGACTTTAACCCTTTCACTCCCAAGAGTGCTAAGTTGAAAACTGAATAAAAAATCTTCAATTTCATTTTGCAAAATTGTCAAAAACAAATAGTACCACGTGAAAGTATTGTTCAATAGCTTTCAGTTGAATGGTCACACACTAGGGTTTCATCCACAGACTCGAAAGGTAAAACCACAGTTATTGAATTAACTCTGACCTGTTCTCTATTTCAGCAAGCTTCTCCTCTCTTTCCTGTATGACCTGATTTAGTGACGTCACCTTCTCGTCCTTCTGTTTGATATTCTGTTGTAAGAGATGCGATGAACCCAACGACTCCTCCAGCTCCAAACCCCTGAAACAAACACAAGTGAGACAGGGCTCGAACCTAACGCTTGAAAACTCGCAAAATGCACCACATTTGAACAGGACATAGTCCTATTGCATTTCAACAAACTCTCCAACATACTTGTTTTCCAGCGATCTTATTTTTCCATTTTTCTGCTCGATACTGAGCTGTAATCGTTGGTTATCACTTGACATTTCTTCCAGCCTGTTGATCCAAAAAGCGTTTAATGTTGTACAAATAAATTAATACATGAGAAGAATTGGTTATGAAGACAAAGGCAACGCGCTTTTAGTTATTATGAAACCAATCTTACTTTGTTTCCAGATCCAAAACCTTTTGTTTTTTTGATCCAAACTTTGGCTCAATCTGTTCTTCTCGGACGAAAGACTTTCAATATCTTCAATCCTGCAGAAAAGAAAACGTATTTAATTTGGATTCTGGATCCAAAGTGTTTGTTTACAACGGATCCAAAAATAATGCGTTCAGCTAACAGTATCGCGGTACAAGAAGGATTGTCATACATGACGTACCTAGCAACATTGAGCACACCTTTTAAAATTGCGGGCTCGTTTAGATCTTTGAATCTTTAAAATCCAAATGATCGGAATTTTTTATCTGGTTCTCTGAAAGAAACACACCTTCGACCCTTTCACTCCCAGAATCAAGCATCAAGTCAATTATTGTGTTTCCAACTTTTAAGTATGTGAATGAAGCCCTAGTGTGTGACCATTCAAATGAACGCTCATGAGCAGTGCTGTAATGTGGTAGTGTTTGTTTTTCCATCTCTTACAATTTTTTGTTTTTAAATTTTGATCTTTGCCACTACACTCCTGGGAGTGAAAGGGTTAATGCCGTGCTTGTTGTCTACACAATAAACAATTTAAATGTCCCTCTGCTTGGATATCGAGTGGCAACCATGTGGGACAAAGCCTTCATCCTAGGATACTTACTGAGTAGATGGTGTTTTTTGAAATTTCATGTGAAAGTAGTTTTTCTAGTTCAGTAATCTTCTCCTCTTTTATCTTCAGACTCTGTTGGAGTTTGCAGTTGCGCGAGCGACATACATCCTCCAATCTGTAAGCGCAACAAAAACAACACATAAGATTAACGACAAAGTACATCTAGCAAGCTGCAAATTCAAAAAAAATTTCAAACCACATCAAAGTGCAAACGTAAAAAAAAAAAAAGGATTTTCTTCGACATCGACAGACTCGTCTTGGGTTGTAAGTAACTGCATAAAAAACAGAAGCATTTGTTTTTTCCAACTCCACTCAAAGAAGTAAAAAATTTCAAAGTAATAATTTTGCTTTTAACTACTCATTAAAAAAATATTGTAATATATTTATTCCTTTCTTTCAATCTTTTGGTTTCCTAATTAATGAAATAGACTTCTGAAGGTATTTTTTTTACATGTGCCATGTTTTATGAGAAAACCGGCTTCGCAACGCACCCTAAGGCGTACAGTAATTAACATATTCAGAGAATCGGAAACTACAAATCACATCGCACCATCGTACAACAAACTAATCGGAAGATCGCGTAAAGTCCCCTTTTGTTCGCCATGACAGAAAAATGTCTTAGACATAATAATCACATGGCATGTATAAAAGGTATTACGGGATTAGTGAAGTAAGGTACGTTATTTGTCAAAGCGTGAAAGGGTTACAACTTTATAACGTAAACAACTTTGGCCCTACTACCGCGAGGCTTAGCCGGGTACTTCTATTTCGGAGAAAATACTTATGACCTTCGCATCCTGGTCAATTTCAACTCACCGTTCCAAGTCTTGTTTTCCCGCGGGGTTCCCCGGGTCGCTCGTCCTTCTTTTTCCCCGCTTTTCGCTTCGCTTTTTCTGCTTTTCGGGCTGTGTTATCCCACTCAATGGAGAGTGGGAATAATTTTCCCTCCATAAACAGGACTGAAGCGGCCAAAGTTTGTTTTCAATGGTGGAGAAACAATTCCTATTCCAGCTTGGCGGAATAAACTTTTTTTCCCAGCGTGGATGTCCACAGAAAGAAATTGCTTGGCTTTAAAAAAATAAGCGGTGATTTGCTGTTTTCCAACGTGGTTGGAAAAACAAACAAACAGACAATCATCAGGGGCACCCAACGGATCGTTTTCAGTGGAATTTATAATTCTGTTCGGAATGGCTAACAAAATCGCCATCCCGATATTCGGTTAGGGAAATTGGCTCATCTCGAACTTTCTTAATATGGGGCAAATTATATTGCCTGTTTGTTTTTTTGTCGGAGAGATAAAAAAAATTCTTTGTTTTTTGGGTACTAAATAAAGGTCAGCTAGGATTTTCGGAAAGGCAGAATTTCCAAGCTCATAAATTCGCCGGCGGGTGACTGAATAAGATTATCAAGTGCCCTATAAAATTTTCTGAAGTTTGAAAGTTCACGCTAACGTAACTGTTCGCGAACAGATGTCCATCCTTGTCTTAAAGCGTTTAAAATCTACAATAATAACGTCCCATTTTAATAAACATAGCTGGCAATCAAAAAGCTCTGACACTGCTCTGAGTTATAACATAAAAACGCTGTTCCCGGGTACCGCATACCCTACAGGATTTTATCGTTGGGTGCCCCGCCTGATCAATGAGGGCGTGGTTTGTCGTTTGGAACATACTTCGGCCTGGAACATTAGACAGTAAATACCTATAGAGAAATACCTTTTCATTCTACAAGACGTGAAACACACGCTCTGAAATTGCTAGCACGCTGGCAGTGGATATCACAAACGCCCTCGAAAGTATGCGATTATAAGCTATACACGGTTTAGTTAGTCCATTTGTACCTCTTCGGTTTGTTTTGGTGTCTCGATTCTCTGTGGTGGGTATAGGGGTCTTCCAATAGGTACAATGGCCTAGGAAATGTTTGCTGGTATTTAGAAAAAAAAGAACTTTCTTTTTTCTCCAAAATGGCCGACGGCGAGGCGCCGCAAACTTTTCAGAAGATGAATTGAAAAAATTACTAACTGAACTGAGTCGTGAGTCTTTCGAACGGTATTCACAAAAACAAACTCACTTGGCAAACCCTGAAAGAAAGATTGCAGCTTTAGCAAGCATACCGACCACCTCTTTTTTAGATTATTTTTTATGGTAATTTTTGCGCGTGACACCGTAAAGTTTGGTTAGGTTACTCGGTGTTTTCGTACTCTATCGATCCATATCTAATCCTGAGTCGAGGATATTAAACGTGCAAGTTTTCTTTTCACAGCTATCCCATTATGTCTCTCGGCTATATGTAACGAATAGCGGCCTCACACACCTAATCGCTTAACTCTTGTCTGCTACGATTACCAAACATAGAAGGTGGTGCGTTGTGCTAGTGCTGGTATTGATTTTGCCTCGCGCTCAGTTGAATATTGAACGTATGTTGCGGCGGGCTGCGACCGCTATTTTGGAAAGAAAAAAGGTCTATGGAGTATAACCGATAAGGCATGTACGTATTATTGCCGAACTGTTGCAAGTAAAAATAAACGTAGACTTACCTCAGTTGTTGTGTTTTGTTATTTTTGCGGCTCAAAGAATCGGCGAATTTCAGCGATTTGAAGGGTTTTTTTGCGTTTGCTGTTTACTGTACTAGTCACAAGAATCAACTGAGGTAAGTTTTTTATCAAGTTTATTTTTGGTGAAGTTCTTTATAAAATTGTAAATTTTTGTTTTTTTTTATCGTCAACAATAATAACGATCCTTCTTTGGTATTGCCCGATACATTTCTTTTTTTTTTTTATTTCGAAACCCCCCCCTATCGAAAAAAAAAACCGGTACACGTGACACTGTCACAGTCTCCTCGTGCAAACTCTAGCTTGGAAACAGGCGCCCATTTTTGTAAATGGTTTGCGTCCCCCAGATTCGTGCTTCCTCTCTCTTGTGTCGTCCTATGATTCGTATACAATATTAAGCCTGCGTGCGGGGGCGGGAGCCTCACCTTGTGAGCCATCAGGCCTGTTTTGTATGGGGTATATCCGGCCCCTTAGTTGATTCTGTGGTTACATAGGTCTCCTAGTCTCATTTAGCGTTTCTGTTGGACTATTTTTTGTATTTGGCATCGGTGATTCCGATTTCTCTTTCTGTTTGGTTGCGCAATTATCTACATCCTTAAGCGGGCAACACGAAACAATACTTCAACTCCAGCTAGCGCTTATTGCTTGAAAGCACAAAAAATTATCATTGGAAGAGACCCATTGTATGGGGAAATGGGGGGGCTTTCTCGTAGTTCATCTTCTCTTGTTATTATCGTATTTTATGACTACGAGTAGTCCCCCTCATTTTTCTCTGAAGGGATTAGGTCGAGATGGGGAGAGCCCAGCGAGCCGCTGCGCGAAAATCACCCGCTTCCCTAAGAGGAAGTAACGCGACTTCCTCGTGGAAAGGTGTGTGATTTTCCTGCGCGCGCTCGCGTGAGGACTGCTCTTCGTCTATATCGATAATTCTGGCATGAAGATATACCGCTTCCTCTCCAGTTCAAGTGTGATTCTCCTGTTATCTTTAGCCTTCCCAAACATTTTTTTTTTTATTTTTCTTCTTTCATCTCCATGATTCCATCGTCTTTTTGTTTTTTTTTTTTTTTTTTTTTTTTTTTTTTTTTTTTTTTTTATTTTTTTTTTTTTTAACCGTGCTGATGCGGGGAGTGATGGGGGGGTGGGGGGGAGGGGGGGTGGGAGGTGTTTTTCCCACTTCGGCAATGAACTACGTGAACAAGTCAAACAAACAAGCTGGTCATAACAGTACTTTAGCCGGCTATAAAGGTAAAGATATCAACGGGAGGTATGAGATGGCATAAAGTCATTTTCTTCCCCCACCCTATGATGTACAAAAACAAAGTTTACCTTCAAGTCGAAGGAAACCTCAAAAAAATAATAGAAAAGGTAGAAAAACACCAAACAGGTGATAATAAACCGGGAAGAAGAAGCAAGGATGGTTTTGTGAAATGGACTGGTGAATGATTGAGACGGATTACGAACGGCCACTAAAAACTTTTATCGGTTGCATTTTTCAAATCCAAAAAAGAAGCGTTATTTAATTATATTAGTTTATATGATTCCGTGACGGATTTACACCCTTTTTAATAATTTGAAATTTAAATGCCTGTCAGATGTCTTAACCGGATGACGTAACAAAAGGTGAAGAAGAAAAAAACGACACAAAACAATAACTGCGCACAACACCGTTTGTGTCCAAATAATTGTGAACAGTCAACACAAAATAACAACCGGTTTACAATTGTAATTATACCCGACAGAGCAAATTTTGGGCTACGGAGAAATACGCGCCAAAACGAGTGCAAATATGAGGCCGTATTACACGGGGTGCTTAGTCCACCCGTGAACCTGCGCGCAATAACGGAAAGCCTACATTTTAGGAAAGCAATTATGTCGTTATAATAAACAATTTATTCAGCGGAAATTTGTGTAAAATACGGGCTTGGGCATTTTTTACTCGTAAATGTTTATTATGTTTTACATGTAACATGTTTTGAGAGAGCCAAACCAAATGTTACCCGCTGCCTCTGCGAAGTGCTTCGAATCTTTTCTTCTTCTTCTTATCCTTCACAAAAAGTTTAAACCACATGTTCAAGCTTTTTTCCTTTCCCCATTCGAATTCCTTCCAACCTGAATAAAGAGAAAAGATACATATTAATGCAATTGTTTTCGTGGTGATGTGGATGTGGATGGCAAAAGTGTGGACGGGAGTGTGGGGGGGGGGGGGACCGGGGGGGCGCGGACATGGGGGGGGGGGGGGGGGTGTTGGCAAAAGGCTTTCTTTTCTTTCGTTATTGTTTTTTTATTTTTTTAGAGTATTTGGATATGTTTTTTTTAATTTTTTTATTTTATTTTTCCTCTCTTTTTCATCTCTAAATCTTCTGCGCTATCTCTTTAGCAATAGTTTATGTAAAGGTACAAACACTCAAGTCTATCCCTTTCCAGCCGCTTGAAGTCAACATACAATTCTTTCTTCTTTTCTTTCGTTCTCCTTACTGGTCTGGAAACATTTCTTATTATAGTATTAGAGAGAATTTGTTTAATGAAAATATATCAAGGACAAGTCCATGATGATGAGAAGAAAATCCGAAGTCACAAACCTCCTGCTTTTTCCAATTTTTTCACCCCCTTGTAAACAGTTTGTCTTTTTTCAATCAAAGGGAAACAAAACGAAAGAGCTTTCTTCTTCTTGTTCATCGTTTTCCTTCTTATCTTCGTTCCCCTTTTTCTTCCTCTCGTATTTTTTTTTTTTTCCTCCTCCCTTTACCAACTTGTTTGATTTTCTCTTTTTCCTCACCAGTCCAGCGATTGCAGTGAAGTTCTTCAATCCTGAAAAAAAATCATTTAAATGAGCTCTTTTTCAAATTGAAGAAAATCACAAAATAATAGTTTATTAAAGTAGAGAAAACAAAAAACCAAAGTAGGCAATAATTAAACCAAAAAAGAACAAGGATGGTTTAACGGGATAAACAGGAGAAGCAATTTAAGACGGATTGGGAGCAAAAAAAAAATGGCGACACTTGAAAAATGTAGGCCTGAATTTTTTCAAGAAAAAAGACGAGGCGCAAACCGTGACGTAGTTTCCTTTTAAAAAAAAAAAAAAAAAAAAAAAGGTAAAAGGTGAGACATGGTTTCTCACAACACCATGAAGAAAAATTGACAGTTCCCTGACTTTTCCACTGACCATAATAAGACTTGATCAAAACGAAACGCTGGGCGGATGGTCATAATTACGAAGAAAAAAAAACGGTGACCTCCTCTATTTTGTTTTTTTTAAAACCTTGCTTTCAAAAGAAGGATTTCTGTTCTCTAACCTTTTCCTTTTTCTTTAAGGTTTCTTATTGAGGGTCTCTGAGCTCTCGGCCAGGACAGCATTAATTCCCTCCAATCTGGAAAAGAACCAACAAGACAGAACAGGTTCAAATTTTGTTCCGTTCCTGTTTTTTGCCTTCGTTCGTTGCGGTTCTACGGCTTCGTTTTTCGTTCCGTTTGCTTTTGTTGCGTATTTAAAACGTTCGTTTTCGTTTAAAGTTTTTTTTGCTTCGGGTTCGTTTCCATTCTCTCCCCCCCCCGCCCGGGCGCGTTTCGTTCGTTTTCCCCGTTTCGTTCCGTTCGTTTTTCCGTTGGTAATGCATCCGCTTCCTGCAGTCCAACAACCTTAAGTTCGAACGGATCACAGCGCACTTTTGACAGAAAATTCAAAATCCAAGGTTTTTTTCATTTTACAAAACCTTTTTTCTTGTAGAAGAATACCATGGTAAAAAAACTTCTTCTAGTTTTCTTTTTGAATTTCCATCAACAAAATCAAAAAACTCCTTCCTGCAATAAATCGCCTCGATTTTCCCCTCCAATCGGTGAACTGTTTTTCGAGAAGGTAAAACCCCTGTCCCCAAGAAAAAGAAAAAGAAGGAAGTCATAGACCCCCCCCTAAGTTAATGAAAATTGTACAGCTTTTTTGTGGCTTGAAAAGATTGTAACAGCCTTGATCTTTTTCGCGTTTTTTTCTTCAATCGCTTCTGCTTTCCTTCTTGTCATAAATAAACGCCTTCTGGAAATTAAGAAACCGTAAGGCTACGATCGGTGATCTTTGGACAATACGTTTTACTCTCACAGTGTCTTCTCTCTACTCATTGTTATAATTTATTGAGGCAAGCTGAAGATTCGATCTGCGATGGAGTAGCATTTCCATCCTATTCACGTTTATGCTATATAATTATGCTATATATTATTGAATTAGAAAAAGATAGAGAAATAGACACAACAAACTGACTACATGGAGTTACCTGGTAAGTGCTCGCGACTTATAATTGTAACAAAATGGATGAGGCTTAGTTTCTAAATAAAAACTGTGTTTACCCAATGTAAGAAGTCGTGTGCGTTGATGACCCAAATAAAAAAAAAAAAAAAGAAAGTAAAATAAAAAAGGCTCGCGAAGGAGACTTTAACTATATAGACTAGCTGTACTTGCTGAGAGCAAGTGAAAAAAGTATACTAAGTTTAAAAATAGCAAATTATAAGGTAATTTTCTTGACGATTGATAATCAGTCTCGTGTGTGAAATAAATCACTGTGTCTCAATATAAGAGCAACACACGATACATAAAAATCAACACCAATTCTCACCCGTTTGTGGAGTATTTAGTAGAAATGGGTATTAACATCTTTAGGGGGGTTTGTAGAATTCTTTTTTTTTTTTTTTTTTTTTTTTTTTTTTTTTTTTTTTTTTTTTTTTTTTTTTTTTTTTTTTTTTTTTTTTTTTTTTTTTTTTTTTTTTTTTTTTTTATTTTTTTTTTTTTTTTTGATTTTTTTTTTTTTTTTTTGTTTTTTTTGTTTTTTTTTTTTTTTTTTTTGTTTTTTTTTTTTTTTTTTTTTTTTTTTTTTTTTTTTTTTTCTTTTATTTTTTTCCTTTTTTTTTTTTTTTTTTCCCTGAGTTTCTCTCATCTGTCCTGTTTCTTCTGTTTGACCTGTCTCTTCGACCCTGTCCAAAATTGAAAAACAGGAAAAGGAAATATGAACTTCAAACCAAACGTAGGCAGAAATTCATGGGGGGGGTGGGTTTGGGGTGGGCCAACCTCAACCGCCCTGGGCAACGTGATGAATCCAAATAAAGCGTTGATCAGGCCATTAGCCGTGGGGAATCGGGTGAACCGTTTTATAAAAAAATGAAGACGAAAGGAAAAAAAGTTAGGAAATTCTTTGGGAAAATCAGCTATCAGGCATTTCTCAAACTCATTCAGAAAAAAATTCATGGCAGAGTTAAAACAAAGGAAATGGCATAACCGTGTTCGTGGAGGTTTGGAATACCCGGGTCCTTAATTAGCGATTATTTAAAATTTCGTCCCGTTTAGCTCCTTATTTTTAAGGCTTTCGATTGCAGAAGATAACCAAAAAAAAAAAAAAAAAATCTCACACACTCTCAGACAAGTGGTTTCATCATTCATCATCAGATTTTCCATAGTCAAGTGTGGGGTGGTGCCTCGAATTGTTGGCGTGAAAAATACTCCGCGGGCTTAAGGGGGGCGCAAAAAAAAAAAAAAAACAGGTAGTGTTAGTGGGGTTGCAACAAAAAACAAATCAAAACACACAAATCACCAATAAAACAATCCAAAACAAGAGGGGAAAAGGGGGGGGCGAGGGTAAGATAGAAAAACAGCAAATCGTAAATTTTTTCAACTCTCTTCTCTGTCTCGCTTCTGCGGTGTTTGGAAATCGGATGGAAAGAGCACTTGTCTTTCCTGGCTGGTGGTTTTGTATAAATTAGCTTAATAAACAAAGTGAAAAGAAATATTGGGCGACGTAAGTTTGGGCTGACGTTAGTAGGGCCATGTTAGTCCCCTTGTGTACACTGCTAATCGTCAATAACATGTCTATGGCTATCGCCTGCCGGCCGCTGGCGAATGCAGACGAGACTAAATCTCGGCTATCTTTTGTCACCGGGCGCCGTTTTTCAGGGCATGACTAATTCTTAATCTGTAGGCTTTGTCGGATTTGGCAGCAGCAACACAACTGTTTTTTTCACCCAACACCACCCACCGCAAGTTCGTTGTATTTTCATATTCCTCTTATCCCTTCTAATTGTGCTCTTCCGCGACTTATCTTGGCTCTGAGACAAGAAATCATTCAATCCTGAAATAAAAAATATCAAGAAATACTTATAAACAACGCGGTAGCTTAGTGTGTTGGTGGGGGGGGGGGGGGGGGGGGGGGGGGGGGGGGGGGGAGAGACAGAAGGAAAACCGGGAGTATAAGGGGTGAGAAGTCTACAGGAGACGAGAAAAGAGAGGGTAAGAAGTGGCATACCCAAGGTGGCGGCAACCGGGAGAGATAGAAAAACGTTTCGCACTATTTCGTAAAATATTTTGCAATAGGCAAAGCACAAAGAGATGGAACTGGGAATCGAATGTACGGAAGCGGGAAATTCAGACTCCCCACCCCACACCCCACCATTTATGTAGGGCAAAACATGTGAACAACAGTAACAAACGATCACGACAAACTTACTTGTTCTCCAGCTGAACGTTAGTTTTCCTCTGTTTCTTCACACTTCTTCAGTCTGGCTCTGTTCCTCTGATGATTCGGCGACTCTGCAGATAGACATGGTGGTTAATTATTTCTTACTTAAGGGTTCGCGTTTGATTTAGCCTTATCATTGGCTTATATATCAGCGACGATGTTATTTTTTTAGCCAATCAGGTGCAAAACAAAATACAGTCACGTGATTTGTCTTATGTAAGTTTTTTCCCGCGCGTGCCACCGGTTACTTGCCAGTTTTGACGTGTGTACATCTCTTTACAACCGCACCATGAAATTTTCAAAACCTTAATCCGTCTCAATCTTACCTATATTGAAAGGCAATGCAGCAAGAGTGAAGTGTATTGCCCACAACACAATGACCCAGGCCAGCACTCGAACCCAGACCGCTCGATCTGGAGTCCAACGCTCTAACCATTAGGCCATCGCGT
>MU825955.1:23130-99188 GCA_029204205.1 Desmophyllum pertusum | reverse complement strand
TTTGATTTTACCCTCTAAAATGCCATTTCTTGCATTCCTGAGACTCGAAAAAGCGTTTGTAAACTCAATATATAAACTCTGGAGCTTACCTTAATTCTCAACCAGAAAAACCAAAATTTTCTGTATTCCCTGTTTCTGGGAATTTTAGTCATTATTAATATTCTGAAAACAGTCGCGAAATGTAGATTATATTTTCCTAACTTCACAATCAGTCAATCGGTGGAAGTGAAACAACTACGTATAAAACAACAATTTCATTCTATTATTATATTGGGGGGTTGCCCAAGGGGGGAGGGGTTGCATTACTGGGGGGCTGCCCAAGGGGGGTGTTGCATCAACCCCTCCCCTGGTTATAATATGTCAAATCTCTGATCATCAAAATACCCTGACCCTTTACTGGTCTTTACTCTACCTTTACCAACCTCTGTAGGTAGTCTGTATTGTTGAAACTGACGTCACAGTACGAATTGAAATCAAAAGTAAAGGACGAAATAGTTAATGTCATTTTGGGGTTTGGAATTATGACCAGAGGCCTCCTCCGAAGGCCACTCCTGGGGGTCTGGGGCGAAAGAGCGGGTCCTCCGTACCAGTCTCTCACTCTTTTTCGTTTAAATCAGTTAAAACAAAGCGAAATACAGTTTATTCTTTTGAACGAAACTACCGGAAGTTTTATTTCTATATCAATAGACGGCCCGAACAAAGTCTCTCTATATGATAACGAGGATTGGGTTGACCATGATATGATAGAGATCAGAAAACAGTCAGCATAGAATTTTGTTTCGGAACGATATTAATTACAGTTGAAAAATTTAGTTTTTGAAAAAGCTTTACGCGGGAAATATCGAAAATGGCGCTCACTCAAATCTCTGGACCCCCTTCACTATTTTGGGGTCGCCCCATAATGTTTTGATGGTCCTTGCAGAAAGTAGAAGCAATACAGCATGGCGGACACATTTGAAGGTGTACATTGACAGGATTTTCTCATGGTGGACGATGCGGGGACCGTTCATTTGTTTGAAATATTAGTGGGCCAAGATTATGGCGAGTACTAGGCGCCGTGTCAAGCTAATACGCTAAACGAAGACCGGCAGTGGGATGACCGTGGTACGGGGCACGTGTCGTTCCTCGTATGTTGAACGTTTACAGGGGATGTCGATCATGGTTCGATCCGAAGAAGACGGTTTGTGGCGATTTTATTGTCCAGTGTTTTTGCTCGTTTGATTCTAGGATGACTGATTTATCGAGGAAGGCCGAAAAACCTGTCGTAAATTGACCCGGTTGCTTCGTTTGCAGGTTCAATTCTACTCGAGTCAAAGATTCAACCTCACACGGCCTATCAGAAACAACAGGTAGATTTCATCCGTTTACAAAGTTATGCCGGTTGTTCGTCAAAGGAGTATTGTAACAGCAATGGTCTTTTTTTCCCTTGCAGGAGACTCTAATTGTGTGGTCAGAGGGCGACAACTACGATCTTGCGCTAAGTTTTCAAGAGAAAGTTGGCTGCGACGAAATTTGGGAGAAAATTTGTCAGGTAAGCTAAAGGCGTCTTGCTCGTCTGTAAAACGTCGTTTGTAAAAACTTGTGAGGTCAAATTCAGCTGTTTGCTTGTTATGTAGCAATCGAACGTTACTCGTAACTAAAACACGTATTTGTTTTGTGTTTAACAAATCTATCGTATACCCACAAACTCTTACGAAATCATTAAAAGCCAGTGTAGTGTCAGCTAGCGAGCGAGGGTCGTTTCACTATCGATGTTCTAGCCAGTAACCGTTCTCTTGTTGTTGCATTTATTCGGCAGATTCAAGGAAAAGATCCGTCCGTAACCATCACCCAGGATATACCCGAAGACGACGACTCCGAAGAAACGATTTGAAGAGGTTTTAGACACGACGGGACCAATTGAATTACCGGCCTGTGAACTCAGTAAACTGGACGAAATCTCCGAGTTATTCAACAGTGTATTGCCTTCACCGATTCGCCGGGGAAAAATTAGCACTGGCGATTGAGCAAGGGAACAATTACATAAGGAAGTTGTTGGATTTGTTTCGCATCTGCGAAGATTTGGAAAACTTGGAAGGACTACACCACTTGTATGGATATTTTTTAAGTCACTGTTTTTTATGAAACAAGCCTTCATTGCTAGAGATTATGCTCGCGGACGATCTAGTCTTCGATGTGGTGGGCTGTTTAGAGTACGATCCTAGCATGCTACCCTCAACGGCATCGGGAGTTTTTGAAGGAGAGCGCGAACTTCAAAGAAATCATACCTATAACGAACTCGGATATTATAAACAAGATTCACCAGACCTATCGTGTACAGTACATTTACGATGCGATTCCTGCCTGCGCCGTCAGTTTTCGAAGATAATATGCTGTCTTTCGGTTAATTCCTTCATACTTTTTAATAGAATAGAAATTGTCACACATCTTACAGGTAAGCTTACAACTTCATCTTGGGCTTTATTATCCGTAAAAGTTTATGTTGTTAGGGAAAAGAACGATGACGTAGTTTATCACGTCGTTGTTCCTTTCTGTAACTTGAAATCTGAGCTGATTGTCAAATAACAAAAATACAAATGGAGTTTTACGTTCGTCCGACGAATTTCTGACAGCAGGCAAAAAAAAAGTTTCTTTGCCGAATCAGCGGTTTCTAACGGAACAAACAGGGTTAGTATCTTTAAAAGGAAATTTAAATATTTGATGGGATTTTAAAGTGAAACCCTCTAAGTTGGGTTTAGGGATAACTGTTAGAGGTTTTAAACTAATATGTAAATTTTTTAACTCCATATTAAATTGTCAATCTGATAAAAAAAATTTATATTGTGGTCAGGTCAGTTGCGGGATTGCCTGTCAGATATTATTATATTCTGACCATTTCTTGTGTTGGCAATGGTGTTGGCTTTTTTTTTCTAGTATGTTTTCATCCGTTCGGCGTGCTGTCATTCTGGTAGATGGTTATTACAGACTTGATAAAACCACACCAGTACACAGGTGTTTCAGAGAGAGTTTTTGACGTTTCCTTTGTGTTAAAGCAAAACATGTTGTTTGTCTTGCTGCATGGTTCTAATTAGCATGTGGAGTTTTTCAATATGCTATTTTTGACGCTCAATTCATCTTGGTGACCTTTGAAAAAGTATTTTGGATTAATTTAATAGGATATTTGAAGGTAAAAATCAGACGGTCAAAGTTGGTCAGTGAGATCATCGACAGAATAATTTGACTTGCTCAGGAAAAGCATGCAGATGTCATTGTGTGTTTCACCGTTTTCAGAAAATTGATTCAAGAACAAGTTCAAAGCTTTTATATTGTTATATATTTTTGTTGTCTTTTTATCAAAATAATATTATTTTCAAGAATACAGTACTTAATATTCTTGTAGAATTTATTTATCGAGGATAGTAAGCTTTCTGTCAAAGGCTTATTTATTGTCGTTACTTTTGTTACTGCAATTATTGTTTAGTATATAATTTCAGAGCATTTGTTATAAAGTTATGATAATAATATGAGCCGTTATTGGGCGTCTGGCTGGTTTACAACCAGTTAATGTTAAATGTTTAGCTTTATTTTACGAGAAAATAAGAATACTGTCAGCTTGTGTTTACATAGTCTGATGCACGCACTTAGAGCGAGAATGAGAGAACTAAAAAAGTACTTGTGTTAAACCTTGTCTGCATTGTACCTCTAAGGTTCTTACAAACGTTTGAATTCTCTGTCTCGTTCATGTATGTTTACATCTGGCTCGAGAAAACTCTACATTCTAAATATGATCTTCCCTTGGTATTGCTGGTAGAGATAAGGTCCCAGTTGTTAAAAGGGTGGATAACGCTATCCAGTGTGTACGTGTTAACAAAAGAAACTACGCTATACTGGATAGTGATTTATCTGGTGGATAGCGTTATCCATCCTCTGAACAAACCAGGCCAGGGGTTTAATAACTTTTAAAGTATGTTTCAGAGCTAATCAAAGTAGACGGCAACCTGGGCAGTTTATCATAAGACTTTAATTGAAAATAAAGCCAAAGTAGGTGTTGCTATTCCAATCATGTCAAATAAACAGCAAAATCTGCCAGTTGCCGTCTCTTAATGAAACCACCGAGAAATGATGTGTTGTTATTGTGGAAAGTTGTCTCAAAACATCCTGTTTTATTACCAGTAGATGACAGTACCTTGTGTTTTTCTAGTAATTAATGATTTTGCATGTACCTATTCACCTAGACGTTATTTTGGCTAATGTTTTGTTTTCAAAGGAATTTTCTTATCTTATTCAGATTGTTTCTAGCTGTAGCTTGCTTGATTGAACTTTAAACAAAACCAAATATTACAAATCATTATAGTATATATAAACAATAACCTCCATTTGGGGCGAAAAATATGCACAGATATTTGTACGCGGACATTATTTGTTCCACGAAGCTTACAGTTTTCGAGAGCGAAGCTCAAGGAAAACTGTGAGCTTCGAGGAACAGATAATGTCCACGGACAAATATCTGTGCATATTTTAGAAGCCAAATGGAGGCAAAAGAGTTTATTATCTTTCAAATATTTTCACACAATGTCCTGCTCTGTTTAGGAGGTCTTGGCCAATCTATTAGACATCAAAGTAATTCTGCTAGCGTTCCAAATTATTATAGTCAGTTGAAAACATTGAGTTCTATTCAGTTGAACGATTTATTTTAAATGAAAAACTGAATGTGCAAACATAACTGTAAAACGTAAACTTTGAAAACTGGGGGATATTTCTTGGGAGATAATCCTCGGATATTCAAACGGGTGAAGAAAAGCTTCTAATAATAATACAGTCGAAACCTCTCCACAACGGCCACCCTGGTGCAGAATTATCTGGCCGTTGTAGGGAGGTTTCAATATGATGGATCAGCGTCCGGTCGGGACGAAAAATCCTGGCTGTTGTAGAGAGATGGCCGTTAGTGGAGGTTTGACTGTAATAATAATAGATACTGTTAACCATTTTACAAAATTGCACTGAGTTGGTGAAAAGTGAAACACTTAGCAATAATACCCCTAGTCAGTAGGGAAGATAGGGGGCGGAACTTCCCACTTCCGGTACATTTATTCCCAGGGTTCCACCCCTTCCTAGGTGGCTTCCGCCTCTCTGTGCTTTTTGGTTTTCCTGTTGCGAAATATTAAGAAATATTGCAAAAAAATGTCCTGGTTTCCCGCCTCGTTGGGTATCCCACTTCCCACCCTCCATTTGCTTGCCTCCCGTAGACATCCCTCCCTGTTAACTACCAGGTTTCCATCTCCTTTCCCCCCTTCCACTTCACTTCATGCTACAGAAATCAGCATATTATAAACTATAAATATCTGCCATATCAAGGCATGTTCTTGGAAGTTAACTTTGAATCAATCTTTTTGCAGGAGGATGACAAATTTTTAGCAGATATGTTCTTGCAACTAATGGATGAAGATACCTTGGAGGAGAGAAGAAAACAACTGGTATGCAACAGATTTTATTGTTGAAATCTAAAATGTCATACATAAGACGCTTTCTTGATTCTCTCCTTTATTGTGGCTGGTCACTAAATCAGTCACTCTTTTTGAAGAGTTTTAAAAGTCCTTGTACAGAAATATACACCTGGTCCTGGTTGTTCAAAGGCTGGATCAATGCTATCCAGGGCTGCAAATACTATTTTTTTGGACACCGACTTAAGGACACCATTGTTTATTACAAACAAAATTTGGGTCCTAGCTCGGACTCAAATTAAAATGTTAATATTGCTTGATACTGTGAACTCTGCTAATTTAATGCGTTGTCAATGCAGGAGTAAACTAGTTTGCGTTTAGAACACAGTGACTGTCGTAATGCCATAATTAGCGATTGGAAGGCAAAAAAAAATTGTCTGGACATGTCCGACCACCGCTGGGATTTCATCGGACATTGGCAAATTTTTTTGACTGTTATTTGCAGCCCTGCCTATCTGTCGGATAACTCATCATCCAGTGGATAGCATAGTGGTCTTGTGAACGTATTATCCATTGGATAGTTTAATCAGACTGGTAAGATGGCCATTATGCCTGCTTTGAACAACTGGGGCCAAACTGTTATAACTTTTAAGCGCTCAACATTCAGTTGGCGGATTTCTATTTTACTTGCATCCGGCTACTTAAGCTTACAAGTAGAGATTGTGAACCCTGTATGTTGTGGATAGTAAAACTGTCTTGCTGTATGTGGATTAAATGTCACTAATCTAGTAATAATATTATAAGGAGATAATTAATTGTGATCGTGTGGCAGTTTTTGTTTGTGGTGCAACCTACATTATATATTTTTTATTTTTTTCAGATGAATTTTTTGAAAGAATTAGTCAGTTTCTCCATACACTTGCAGCTTCACCAGAAAGATGATTTTTTTAAGGTTTGTACAAATTTAATATTGAAATGTTTTGGTTTTGTGTAATGTGCATGTATAGTTGATTATGTTTGGTAGCATTAATGCTCCTTTCAATAACACAGTCAAACTCTGAAGTTCAAAATCCAACTGACGATTGCATTTTCACTGCTGTCAATCATAATTATTATGATGGCAACCAGCATACCCTGAAAAAAGAAGCAAACAAAATGGATCGAAATCTACCAATTAACTTGTCGAAGAGCAATGCCTAAATGGAGGGTAGGTGCCGATTGTGTGGTTACAGAAAATATCCATACCCCCCCCCCCCCCCCCCACGGAAGACATTTTGGTTTTCACCCCCCACCCCTCAGGAATTTCCGTTCCAAGGGGGTCTTTGATGACCCCCCTCCCCCCAGGAATTTCCAGTATTTTTAAACATGGATCCCTTCCCCCCTCAGAAATTCCAAAAGGTTTTCTACCTAAAAAAATGAAGACTCAGTTACGCAAAATATACGTTACAATCCGATCGCTTTCATCAACACGCACACGCGCCGCTAACAGAGTTTTACAGAAAGAACAAAACAATGAACGTGAATCACAAATTTAATCCAAAGAAAGAAAGAATATCTTTCTTTCCAATCAAAAATTTAACTTACTTGTCTTGAAGTCTGATTATGTTTTGTTTTCAAGACAATTTGCCATTGCCTTAGCGCTTTGCACGACGAAGGGAAAATTCGAAAATCGTTCGCGTTCGTAACAAAGCTGAGCAACCTGGCTTTTCCAAGAAACAATGGCCAGGGGACTGGGAAGGAGTTTTGGTCGGCCATTTTGTGATCCTGTTCGGTTTCAGTTCGTGCTTGCAACTTCAAGAGACATTTTTTCTCATTTAGAGAGGCGGTAAACTCAGAAAATAAAAGATACATGAAAGAACAAGATGTTTTGGGTTTATTTCAATGGCCAGAATGTTTGATTTGGCTTGGTTTCATTCCTCGAAAATAGAGACAAAGTACGTAAGTATTTCTTACGAATTTGTTGTGTTTTGTTCAGAAGGGAACCCTCTGGAAAACAAGCGCTGCGTGAACCCCCCCTCTCCTTCGGAATTCCTGGGCCTTTAACCCCCCACCCCTCGAATTTCCAGTTGTCTTCCGTGGGGGGGTATGGATATTTTCTGGAACCACACATTGTGAGCAAACGTGGGCAAAAGGCAAATGAACACGAGCAAAATGCAAATGATTTGGTAACCATGGCAACCTCACACGGGTCAACCCCCCTGGCACCTGTCACACTGATGTCTCATACTTACCAGATCCCAAAATACTGACTAAGGACCAAGAGGTGGGTGGGTGGGGCAAACAGAAGGTAAATTCAGCTGAGGTAAATCGCACAAGCAAGCCACGATGGCAACTCTTCTTGGAAACAACTCAAACTGCGCAATGCGTCAATAGATCACCCGCTGGCCAACAGAAGATCTCCCAGTTAACTATGATTATTGATAATCTCATTTAAAACCCATGTACGTGACCTTTTGAACCCGTTGAAGTAAACTTCTGTTTCCTGAGAGGTCTGCCAAGATGATTGACAGCAGTGAAAGCGCAACTGTTGATTGAGCAGAGTTCGTATCTCATTGAAAAGTGCAGTAATGGAGCAAGGTAACTCCTAAATGAAAGATGACAGGCATAAATTGACCATGCTGTTACATTTCTAAATTACCATGCAGTATTGTGCAAATTAAATTAATTAAAACATACATGTGTACACCTTATTCTCACTAATTTTCGTGTGCGCTTAATTTTGCAAAATCGACCCCTATTCTATGAGGCTTTATTTTCGTGATTTCAGAGAAAATAAGAACTCGAAGGCTTCAAATTTTGCAAAAATATCGCGTTTATTTCAGGGTTTTTCTTCATTGTGAAAATCTTGAAAATTAGTACTCGCGAAAATAAGTGAGAATAAGGGATTACATAGTTTGTTATCACGGTGACAGTGTTTATTGTAAAATTATGGTCCGACTGATACATCAAATAACAAGTTTTCTGGTCAAGGAAATTAGGTTATGGAATTTCCCTGATATGCCCTTCAACTTCCCCCTTGCCTTATCCTAAAGTTGGTGTCTGCGTGTAACCAGGTTCTGTTATATTTTGACTTGTGATTCTGTGTATTTACCCCTACAGGCACTTGCACATCATGGTTTACTTCTTGCTATGGAAATGCTGCTTGTAAGTACTAGTTGTCAACATATAAATTCTCCATACAGGTCTCAATGCATTACTTATATGCTACTACTAACTACATGTAGTTACAACATTGATGTTAACATTTTATTGTGTTTGTTTTGCAGGTTAGTGACAGTGAAGAGAACAGGCTCTCGGCTGTGGAGATGTTTTCGCAGATTGTTGACATCAGCCCGTACCTTGTTAGGGATTTTATCATGAAGGAGGGTCAGACACAAGAAGAAGTAGGTGCTTTCAGTCCTGTCAGTTCCTTTTATAAACCTACTTCTGAGAATTTCGTAGTACATCAAGTCTATTATTGAGAAATACAGTATTGATCTTTGTTGGGAACTTTAATTACCATTGGGCAATTGTAAAATGTATGTGTATGCTGCTATGATAATTATAAGTTTTGTGTCAGGGATATTGCCAATCAGAAGCAAGATGCAAGCAGGTTGGAATGTACTTCCAAGTTTTTTTGTGACCAATTAAACCTTTTAGATTAATAATAATATTTATTGCATATTAATCAGCTCACAATTTAACCTCATGGTTATAGTTATCTGGTCTAGCTCCCTCATAGCTCAATGGTGGTCTCAACTTGTTTTTTTGTTTTTTGTTGGGGGAACTTTTGGAAATTCTGATTTGTAGCAGTTCACCTGAATTCTTGTTCCTCTCTTTGCAGGACATGCTTATCAACCATATTATAGACTACATGATATGTGATGGCGACACAGGTTAGTGTTATTACAGTCTACTGCGGATAACACTCTGGTACATATACGTGTGTGGCCATTCATTCAGATGAAACTTTCTACTCTTTGTTTTCAGTATTAGTTTTCCTTTGAATTTTGACATCCTTGAGAGTGAAAGTTTTGAAAAATGTTGTACAGTAGATTGTTGCAAAGCAATATTGTGTTAATCAAGATGAATGTACATTATATGTTGCAAACACGTAGATTTAAGTAAAAAAAGGTAAAGCCACACTTGGGTCAAACTTGCCCACACTCCTGGAGCTTATCCCGGTTTCCATAGCATGAAGCCGACTAGGAGTATTGCTACTCACCCTGGATGGGATGCTAGTCCATCGCAGGTTACCCCCCAGCATTTTGGTGCCGGTACCCATTTACACTCCTGGGTGAAGAGAGGCACTGTGAGAGTAAAGTGTCTTGCCCAAGAACACAACACAATGACCCAGACCAGGGCTTGAACCCAGACCGCTCGATCCTGAGTCCAACGCGCTAACCATTAGGCCACCACGTCTCCCACAGATTTGAGTAATCATGCAATATTTGTCTTTGATGTATATCTTGTAATAATGTCCAGGGCAAGATTTGTTTACTGTTGTTATTCTGTTGTAGGAAATGCTTATCAACTCTCTCAACTGGTCAGAACCTTACTCGATCCAGAAAACATGGCACTAGGAGCAAATGTAAGGGCTTTATATCTCCCTTTACTGCGCCTTGCAAACTCTTTTGTGTTGCATTTTTTCGTTGCCGTCAATCATCTTAGTAAATGTCTCAGGAAGAAGAGGTCACTTCAACCTAACAGTTATCAACCGATTTGACTGAAAACAGTTACAAAAGTGTTCTATTGGGACACTTCAATCAAATCAGCCAAACCTGGTTGCAGTTGAAACGGTTGGTCTGAATAGAACATGACCTTAATTAATTTGTGTCCTTTCTTTTGCATAGAAAATGGAGAAGTCCGAATTCTTGAGTTTTTTCTACAAACATTCTATGCATGTTATGACGGCACCTCTCTTTGCCGCAACCTGCGATGACAGGCCAAGCAAAGGTAAACCATTTACTATTTATTTTACAAAGTGTTAATGAGTCTTGAATCGTTCCTAAAATCAAAGTATCCCTCTGACAAGTCAAACTGTATGTACATGTATGTGTCTGTAATAGATCGTTTTCACGTGATGTCATCAAAATTCTAAATTGAAAACTATGAATCTGTAAAGCTGTTCTTTTAGTATATTCTACACATCAGTGTCGCTAATTGCTGGGGACATTTTTGTAGCAACAGAGTGCTTCGTTTTGGAGATAAAGCGTTTTGAAATTTGAGACAGCCTGGCTCAACGTGATCAGAAACGTTACAGAAACCAATATTTTCGCACTTTTTAAATACTTTTTATATGCTATAAATAAGGCTGTAATAAGTCTAAAGCATCCGAAGTGAAAACTCATGAGTTTGGTAGCAAATCTGTTTTTCTTCTCGCAGACATTTTGGCCGCCATATTGGGCTCTGTAATTTTCCGAATATTGTTTTCCAATAACCTGATTGCAATGAACACTGCCAAGTTAAAATTTGGGGAATGTGTTGATGTTTTTGATGCAAGCTAAACGATGTTGTTATTTTGGTGAAAACGATCTATAGGCTGTTTCTGAGTCCCCTTTATATTACCTCTGTTTCAAAACGAGTCCAAGTGCGAAACTTTTCTACTCACAAGTTCATTCAAATGCAAATCAAACTCATTTTCATATGAAAGGTTTTGTACTTGGACTCGTTTTGAAACAGAGGCAAAAGTCAACTCGGAATTGGCCTATTGTGTTCTAACTGTTAAGTCCGTGGATGAAACCCTAGTGTGTGACCATGCATTCAAATGAAAGCTATTCAACAAATACATTGTACTTTCTTGTGGGGCTGGTTGTTTTACAATTCTTTGCAAAATTAAATTTGAATTTATTTTTACTACACACTTTGATTTTTTGGCTTTCTTTTTCGTAGATGATTATGTCAACAGTGTAACCCTTGGACACATTGTGGAACTGCTGACGTTCTGTGTTGAACACCACACGTACCACATTAAAAACTACATCATCAGTAAAGATCTGCTCAGAAGAGTACTAGTGCTAATGAAGTCACAACACAAGTTCTTAGTTTTAAGTAAGTTATCTTGAGTTTAGATAGATTGTTGGCTTACTTTTCTGGGCCAACTTGAGCTGAACTGTTTACTGGAGAACGCTTTTTTGTTCTGCCTGCCCCATGTTAGCTATTCATTTAGTGTTTGACTGTGCAATTCAACACTTTTATTGCGTTTACTGGAAATATTTTTGCCAATTCTTTTGCCAATTTTCCTACAAATCAAGGTTAGAAAAGGGCCAGGTTTTCAAAATAAACGACAACAGAAGTCAAGAATTATTTACACCTGGAAAAAAAAAATGATGCCAGTCAACAGAAAAGCATTTGATACATGATTGTCTAACACAGTTACTCTGTTCTATCATGAATTTGGCCCTCACAGTCAGGCAATAAACACCTTATAAAACTAGAATTCTTAGCCTGTGCAGCTGGTGGTTACAAAATAGAAGTAATCAGACCAGTAATAGAAGTAATCAGACCCCTTGGAAAATGAGCATAAGGATTTATGCAAGAGGTAATAGGGACTTCCTTCACTTATTGCTCTAACCTTGCAGCTTCGCCACTCATTTTTCCAGCTTTGCCACAAGTTATTTTGCCATCTTGTATGAACAACTGTCATCTACTTAGGAGCTTGACTGCAAAACAGTTTTGGCTTAATTGATTTTGGTTGACAGTGAACAGAGTCAACTAGCTATTAGTGAATAAATGCTGATTCTAACTTTTGAGTCTGTGGATGAACCCTAGAGTGTGACCATTCAAACGAAAGCTATTGAGCAGTACTTTCATGTGGTACTGTTTATTATGCTGTAAAGGTGGTTCTAACTTTTGAGTCTGTGGATGAAACCTTAGTGTGTGACCATTCAAACGAAAGCTATTGAGCAGTACTTTTAAGTGGTACTGTCTGTTGTTGACAATTTTGCAAAATGAAGACTTTTTCCTAAGTTTTGAACTTAGCACTCTTGGGAGTGAAATGGTTTAAATAATTGTGTTTATCTTCTATTTTAGATTCACTTCGCTTCCTGAGGAGAATAGTTGGCCTAAAGGACGAGTTCTACAATCGTTACATCGTCAAGGGCCAGTTATTTGATGCAGTTATAACTGCATTTAAAGAAAATGGACAGAGATACAATCTGCTGAACTCGGCTATCGTAGAACTGTTTGAATTTATCAGAGTGGTTAGTAGTGCTATGTGGTCTCCTTGTAATTTTCCTTTTAAATCTTATTGCTGTAAAATACCTCCTATTCTACTGACAGGTTGCTTCCATTTGTCCTTGTAATGTTGGTTGCACTGTTATAATCTTATTATGACGGATCTGGTTTGGTCTCACGCAGGTCAAAAACTAATATTTATTATTAGTTTTTGAATTTCTTGAGTCCAAACCAGATCTGTTGTCTCTACCTTGTGGTTTCAATTCCATACTAAGGCTAATATTTAGAAAGAATTTCTAGGACTATTGCCAGGGCTCGACAAAACCCCCGTCCGGTCGTCCGGGACAAGTAGATTTTCCTGTCGGGCAAGTAACTTTCTCTGCTCACTTGCCCGACGGGCAAGGGCCCAGGCAAGCCTTCTACCAACTTTAAAATAACGATTTTGGAACAAAACAGTACATTTTAGGCACATTTGGTCATGGGTAATCAAGGGTTTTAGATGAAGTTTGACGAAAATTACAAGGAAATAGGAGACGTCTGCAAACAAGGCTGTGCGACCGTGATAAACTTACCATTTCACCAGGCTGGGAAGTTTACCAGCTTTTTCAGTCCTAACTTTGCCATAAAATCAGTCACACAATAAATTAAAAGTTCAAAAACAATTTATCTGGTCTTGTTGGTCACGTCAACAAAGATTCTTTCGGCTTCACAAGCAGCCATGTTTTAAAATCGTCCTATAATGCATTGCAAACCGTGCAAACCGTTGAATATGTCATGTATGCCGATGGATTGTGTCTCTGGTGAGAGGCACAAGCACAGACATTTTTCTTAGGGACAACCCTGCAAACCAGTTTGTAACTTTGGAGGTAAATTAAACCAAAAACACATTACAGTACACATAGGTAGTGTATTTTCGTTTTTCTTTGTTTCATGAATTATTAATGAGTTTAGAACCTGGGCAAGGGGGGAGGTGCCCCGGGCAAGCAAAATTTGAGAGTTGCTTGCCCAAAGGGGAAGCTGGAATTCCAATTTTTTTCGAGCCCTGTATTGCACTATAAAGAGGGAGGCTTGGTGCCCAAAAAGTTAGCACATTGGACTCCGGTTTGAGCAGTCCGGGTTCAAGCCCTGGCTGGGGTCATTGTGTTGTGTTCTTGGACAAGACACCAACTTAAGTCTCACATCACCTCTCTCCATCCAGGAGTAAATGGGTACCGGCAACTGTCAGGACAACCTGACTAAAATTCTGGGGGTTACCTGTGATGGTCTAGCATCCCGTCCAGGGGAGAAGCGATACTCCTAGTCGGCTTCATGCTATGGAAACCAGAGCTATGTGCTGGCCTGATAAGCCACTACGCTTGTAAACAGACGTTTTGCACTGTAAATGATCCATTAATACCAATATTAAAGCCCTGATTGTATCTTACTGCAGGAAGATATGAAGAGTCTGTGCTCACATGTGTGTGCCAACTACACACCCTTTTTTAAAGAGGTCACATATGTGAGTACGTTTAAAGGAATCCTGCAGAGGGATGAACAGGAGCAAGACCGAAAACAGCAGAATAACAGGATACTTGACAGGTAAGCTGCCCATTACTTGGAGCATCCAGCTTGATACAGTCAAAACTCCCGTAAGCGGACACTCTCGGGAAGCAGAAAAAGTGTCCGCAACTGGAGTTGGCCACTTACGGGAATGTGTAAATACAGAGTTTGTATGACTTAGTGTTCAAACAGGGTTTTGTCAAGGCAGCCATAAGTAGAGCTGTCCGCTTACAAGAAAGACTGTCCGCTCAGAGAGCTTCGACTGTATCTATTGAGTAATCTCATAACTATACCAAATACCCATATTTTATTTTAAAATTCTGTATACCCAATTAAAAAAAACCTGTTTACTGTATAGCTGAAACTCCTTGCCGGCCCTGAAATTTAGTCTGGAAAATTTTGATCATTAAAATGCAAAATGTAAACTATGACATCAGTAAAGATCAGCCACGGACAGGGGGTCTGAACTTCCCACTACCCATACATTTTATTCCTGGTTCCTGCCTTTCATTAGTGGCTCCCACCTCTTGCTTTTTCTATTGTGAAATATTATGCAATGTTGTGACAATTTTTTCATATTTTTTTCCTGGTTACTGCCATCTCTTGCCATCCTGCTACCTGCCCTGTCTTTTCTAGACTAAGAGTAGTCCCTCCTTCCCTAGTCCAATGAGCGAGAAGCAAAATAAAGCAAGAGGAAAAAATAGTCACACTCTCTTTTCCCGCCTCCCATGGAATTCCTGCCCCCTTTACTCCTGGGTGGTCTAATGGTTAGCGCATTGGACTCCGGACCGAGTGGTCCAGGTTCAAGCCCTAACCGGGGTCACTATATATGTTGTGTTCTTGGGCAAGACACTTATTCTCTTGCAGTGCCTCTCTCCACCCAGGAGTATAAATGGGTACCATCGACAAAATGCTGGGGGGTAACCTGTGATGGACTAGCATCCCATCCAGGGGGAGTAGCAATACTCCTAGTCGCTTCCATCCTCGTTCCCAGAGTTCCTCAGGGTTTTTTCTTTGCGCCGGAAACGAGTAGCCCTGGTCAGAAGGAAAAAAAATCAAATTTTTTCATTGGCTGATAAAAAATGAATGTGCAACATGAAATAATGAATGGATGTTTGGAATTTTCGGACATCCGGTAACAGCTGAGACCAGAGCCTCCGTTTCGCCAACCACATGACCAAAAGAAACAGAGGATCTGGGAACGAGAATGAGTCGCTTCATGCTACAGAAACTGGGATAAGCTCTGGCAGTTGTGGGCCACTAAGCTCGTGAAGACTTCACCGTACTCCTGGGATCCTTCCTGCCCTCCTACATTTTGTTTATGCCACTCTCGAACACCATGTTTCTCACTTTTACTTAAGCAGAGCTAACATGAACCATGGCATCATCCATGTGAACAGTCGGTTCAGACGAGATGTACGGACACTTGAGGAAGAGGAAGAACTGTGGTTTGAACAGGAAGGCGAGGAAAACGGCGAGGAAAACGGCGAGGAAACTGTCACGTCAGAACAAACTGATCTTCTCAATGACGACTCTGCTTTCAAAAGTCGAAAAACCTTTGTTAATGAAAAGCCACCCCCTTCAATTGTCAATAACAAACGGGTGAGTAATTGAGCTGTTGTTTCTCCATTTCCTTTATGAGCAATGGGAGAATCTGTTTCCTGTGACTCAGAGTCAATCACACATAGTGTGATCAACTTATCTAATCTTAACTAGACTAGTTAGTGTAAAGCATGCAGAAAGTTGTCAATCTTGATTGGTTTTAGTTTTGCACCAGGCCGATGGAGAAGACAAAGGCAATTGTGATTTTAACTTCCTCCACAGCCGTTATTTGGGTCATCATTTAACAAGTCATCTCACTAGTTGGGAGGAGTGTTGCGTGACAATTCGCCAGTTGGGAGGAGTGTTGCGTGACAATTCACCAGTTGGGAGGAGTGTTGTGTGACAATTCACCAGTAGGGAGGAGTGTTGCATGACAATTCACAAGTTGGGTGGAGTGTTGTGTGACAATTCACTAGTTGGGAGGAGTGTTGTGTGACAATTCACAAGTTTGGAGGAGTGTTGTGTGACAATTCACCAGTAGGGAGGAGTGTTGCGTGACAATTCACTAGTTGGGAGGAGTGTTGTGTGACAATTCAAATAATGGCTGCGAAGGAGACTAATGTCTTTATCCTGATAAATTGCTTCTAGCATCGGTAGAATTAGGAGGCAAGTTTGTCTAGTTATCTTTAACAAAACTAAAAAATTCATGCATTCCTTCCACAGCCATTGGTTGGGCTCGTTGACTACCCCGATGATGAGGAAGAGGAAGACGACGAAGGCGAAACAACAAGCCCCGCGAAAAGAGCACGATTGAACGCCTCCTAGCATTTGCTTAGAAGTCTCCGCTTGGGGTGCAGATTCACGTGGCCAGTCAACTGGGAGAAAACCTGAACATCTGCATACACAACATCATCAGCCAACACAATGACATCGCTACATGCCAAGTGCATGACAGTAGATCAAGACAGTACCATAAGAAGCGTTCATGTCCAATGGACAGTTTGATCCTCTTGATTTTGCTGCAGAATTTGGATTGATGTGGGAGTCTGTTATTTTTTTGATGTTCTTCGTCTTGTGTGTGACACATAATATCTTGTGCGTTTTTTAACTGTTTTTTTTTGTTGTGCACATGTGTGGCAGAAATAGGCCATTTTCAAGTTGCTTTCTGCCTCTGTTTCAAAACAAGTCCAGGTGGGAATCCTTTGATATGAATATGAGTTTGATTTGAATGAAAATGAACTTGTGAGTAAAACTCATTTTCATATCGAAAGGTTTTGCACCCGGGTCGCTGGATTCAAACAGAGCGACAGCGAACTTGGAAAAGGCCTATTGAGTTGTGTTATTCAGTTCAAACCAAGTTTGGTGTGATGGTGTAAATTTGAAACTTACATTGAATTCCCACGGTCCGACTTCAGCTGCATTTTTTCAACTTTCAACTCTTTTCTTCCTTTATACTCTTTCTTCCCATCATCTTTCTTCTATGAGTTAATGCAGTTGGAGCAACTAGGGGGTCTGCTAGATCAAACAAGCTGGAGCTGTATTTCATGAGAAATAATATCAATGTCACAAGAAAGTAACGAGGCTGGCCTCTGAAGAATTGTCAAGCACGATCTTTCCAAATACTGCAGCAAATACCAAGCAAAAAAAGCCAAGATGCACATTTGCTACAGTGAGGCAGTTACTGCCATCCTTTATACATGTTATAAAACCAAATTTTATTTGATTGCTCTAGGGTTAGGTTCTAAGACATTTCATTGAATAACAGTAGCTTTTCTTGGAGTTGTCACACAACACTCTTCCCCGGTAGTGTTGTGTGACATGCCAGAAGAAGGGAGTCTGCATAGAAGGCAGTACAGTGGAACTTACGCTAATGGACACCTCCCGTAGGCGGATACCTTCCATGAGCAGACACTTAGTCATGGTACCAGCCATTTGCAAACACTACACTTTTAACCTCCCATAGGCGGCCACCTCTACTAAGTGGACAATATTTCTGGTCCCAAGGGTGGCCGCTTAGGGGATGTTCAGCTGTACTCAGAATGAGATTGGTGACTTGATAAATGAATCATTCATTCACAAAGAGCATCTTGTCTTTTAAACTGCTTCGAAAGCAAGAACTGAGGATCAATCTGTCCAAAGGAGGCTTCCATCTCAGAAAGCTTCTGCTTTTAAAAAAAAAAGAAACTAAATTATTCCACATGTACTTAAATGAATACACCATTGATAAAAGCCTGTCATGCATGAATTGTTTTTAAGTGCACAGTTTTAACTCAGAGTTTGTGTACAGACATTTTTTTGTGTACAGTGTACGTGACGACCTTCTGAAATAATCGTAGAAAGAAAAATCATAATAATTATAATTTAATGTTACAAGTGTGTATCAGTCGCTTTCCTTGCAGTTGTCATGTAGCATTCTGGGAGAAAATTGTTATTGTCACACAACACTCTTCTTTGGGAGTGTTGCGGGACAGGTCGAAAGAGGGGTTTACTGAGAAGGCCATAGTAACATTGTATGGATTGTTTTATTTCACCGTCCATAGCTCTTGGAGTTTTAATTTTTGCCTTTAACAGCATCAATCTCTTGCCAGATGTTTTAGGGTTACTTGTATGATTTATTTTTGCTTACAGCAACTTCACACTTTTTTAGGTAAAACCTTGGGCATGGTTGACCAGTTGGTTAGCAGATTAATTAAGCGAGTTTTAGAGATGGTTGATCTTTCATTGAACTGCGATCATGTTATTATTATTCTTTGCCGCAAGCTAAGAAGATATAACACGATCGTAGATAAACACTTTGCACCCTTTGCCAGGCTAGAGTCAAGCGCAAGAATGATTGCCTTGATGATCAAACTCCAGCTTCCCTTGTCTCGAGGAGAGTCTTGCTGTTGATCACCATAAGGGTGCCAAGGTGTTTTGAAATTGGCTTAAATGAAAGGAAAATTATTTTTTTTAATGGAAGATCAAGCATGGATTAATGGAAAGTGTTGGAAATGCAGTCAAGCTCATTACACTGTATGTTTCTCACAAAATGATTTGTGTGGGGAAAATGTCACCGTTTCGCACAGAAATTCATCAGTAGAACTCCAATTTTTGCCTCTACGCTCGGGGGAAAAAAGAACTGCTTTCTCTTTTCCCCGAGCAGTGAGCTCCTTAGCAGGTCTGTAGCTGGCATAGCTGGTGTTTTTTCTTGAGAGATAGTAATTAACAATATTTTGATGTGGTGCTGTTTTTTTTTTCTCAGTATTTTTCAAAATTAAATTTGATTTTTTTCCTTTCCTTTTGTTTTCCCTTGTGAACTTTGGCAATATATAAATTGAAAGGGCGAATTGAGAAACTATACATGAGGTGAAATGAGCTTGATTGCATTGCTGGTGTGTTCCACCACTGAGCAAAAACTGTCGCATTGTTTGCCCCCCTTTGTTGGAGCTGTTAAAATGATGAACTAAATAAGATTTACACATCCACAAATATTTCTACTTTTTGTTACGCAATTTTTATCATTCATTTTTGTGAAAACCTCTCTCTGATCCTGATGTAATTAGTAAGAACATTCGTCAAACATTTTTATTATTAGTAGTAGTAGTAGTATTGCATTCCGACTTGATCGCTAAACCATACAGAATCTACTCTTGGGTATAAAGGGGATTTGCTGAGCGAAATAATTTAATTTAATATATGACTTCGTTATAAACCTTGAGGGTTTTCGTATTCTGTAGTTCTTATAATTTGAGTCAACGACACACAAAAATATTTTTAACGGCTTGTGACAGAACGTTTTGTGAAATGGATGTCGCAGATTGATAGTGTGCAGAAAATGCCTCTATTTGTCATAGTAATGTATTTATATCCCGCAAAGTATTTCATTAAAAGTGGAGTTAGAGTACATAATTGATCTATTGGTCTTTCGTCTTTTTTAACCGGTCAAAAACACCTTTACTTTTAGTTTTCAGTGCTTGGAACTTCCAAGACGGCAGAGCTTGCAAAATGTACTCGCATACGCTGCAGATGACAACAAGGAGTCTTATTGAACCCGTGGCAAATTCCGTATTGATCCTAATTATCCAACTACACTCAGTAGAGAATAAATAGAGCGGTTTTCAATTGAGTGTCGTAAAACCAAAACCAAAGCAATTACAATGGCCAATCACAACAAACATAGACAACGCAATGAACCAATGAGGACTCGAAGCAAATACACGTAATCGGCGCCAAGCGCGGGAAAACGCGTGTGACCAAGTCGCGATTGGTTTTGCATCTGATTGGTTGAGAAGGTCGCGCGAGTTTTTTTTTTAACCAATCACAGAGCGTAGTAAAGCAAAACCAAAGCAATTCAGCGATTACTTTCGACACTCAATTGAAACCGCTCTAACGCGCGAAACGAGTACAGTTATTTTGTATGGTTGCTATGGAAACCGTAAGCTCGCGCGTCAAATTCTTGTAAGCAGTTTGATAACAAATCTCTTATTAGACAGTGTAGTATTTTGACTCGCACTGAGGGCTCGTCAAAATACAACAGTACGACCCGTAATGTACCGCGATACCGATACTGTCTAATAAGCAACCTCATAAAAAAGAAATTTTGGGGATGTTTCACTTAAAAATCGATTGAAACACTACTCCAAATAATTAAACGGCAGGCATTGGACGGAGAGGAGTGAAGAGCCACTCTCGTACCCAGTGCTTTCGCTCCCCTTGACAACCGAGCAGTAACTGGAGTAATTTCGATCTTGGTGTTTGGGCAAGCCAATGAAGGTCGCGTTTGATTGGTCCATTCTCATTCTACAGAAACTCTTCTTTTAGCTTCTTTTTTTTCTTCTAGATTTATATATTTTCAACAGTTTGGAGCGTGAAAAAGTTACGGACTAATGTCAAGAACTTTCAACCTCTCAGGGTTCTCATCAGGACATGATAATGAATATTATATTAGTTACTTCGTTAAAAACTGATGCTGGACAAGTAAAAAATAAAACATGAACATTGAATCCCTAATTCAACGAAATCTACTTGTGGCGCGAGTAGTTTCCTGCGAAAACGTATCGTATAAAGTCTATAAAATCATCGACCTTGAATATCAATTCTCTGCTGTTTCGCAGCATTGGCAGGTAGTCTCCTTAATTAGGTTATCTTTTTATCTTGTTATCCGTTTTAGTGTAAATTTACAGACAGATTATATCGTCGTAATCGAATTATCATTTGTCCGTGAGACGTAAAAAAAGGCCGCCACTTATCTTTCTCAGACAGCAATAATGTAATCATTTGTCACTAACATTAATTAGGTGATTGGAACATATGAAACAGATCATGATACTTGTGAACAAGGACTGTATTGCTGCCGCGAAGATCGCGCTCTCTTTCTCTCTTTGTAAAGAGCACATTCAATATCGTGCTTTATGGATGACTGAGTAAATGACTTCCTCAAATGGACATCAGGAGATCTAAATTGAAACAGTGTAGAGGCGTCATCCCGCGGGTTCCCGCCCGCCTTCCGTTGTTGTTCCGCTTCTTTGTGTTTTTAAAAATGGAATTTCCTATTGCAAAATATTACGCAATGTCATGTTGCGAATATTTTCCTATTTCTCCCGCTACCCGCCCTCTCTTCTCCCGCCTCCCGTATACTTCCCACCCCCTTTACTCCCGGGTTCCCGCCCCCTGTCCCTCCCTCCCCCCCCCCCCCCCCTCCCCCACATACACAGTGCAGTTCACGATCAGCACTCTCCTTAGTCTCCTTCGCAGCCGAGAACAAAAAAAGAATAACAAACTTAATTGATCGCGAAATCGACAGATCCGTATTTCGCGAAGGTTTATTTTCGCGATTTCTGAAACTAAGGCTTACATGTAAAATTTTGCGAAAATGTCGTCTTTATTTTCGCGATTTTTTTCAAATTGCAATTAAAAATCGCGAAAATTAAGACGCGCGAAGAACTACGAAAATGGTACGTTAGAAAGCTAAGCTATTTACCGGTGGAAAAGTGTCGAGATATTAGTAAACTATTGAGATTTTGAAACTGATTTGAAGGTAGACTGTTCACAGCCTCTCTATTTTCTCGACGCCAACAGCGAGCGCGAAGCGCGAGCGAGCAGAAGCGAGTTCAGTTCGCTCGCGGCTACAACTATCTGAGAAAATAGAGAGGCTGTGAACAGTCTAATTTGAAGGTTTTGTAAAAAATATATATATCGACAGTGTATCGTGTAACCATGTCCGAACTGTATGAAAGAATGTAAATGATACACTATGCCGGAACCATAACAAAAAGAGTTAACAAAATAACAAAGATAAAGATATCGATCAAAGCTGTTTAAAATAATATTTCCGGTTAATCTTAATAGTCCATTCATAAACTATGTAGTATCAGGTAAAATGAGGAATGGCGCTATCTTTTCATTCTAGATTGTATTTTTTAAATCGACACTTAATTTTAAAATAAGAAGAACTCCAGACCTGCATCCCGTAGGCGTAAGAATCTTTCTGCTTGCAAAAGCTACGCCAGTATCGAACATTATCAACCACTGAAACCAAGAGACTATGATCTATAGTCTCTTGCTGAAACTAAAGCTATAACCTGCGATCAGGCCAATTTTTTGCGCTCCTTACATTCTCTTTATAGTGGTCCCACGTCAATCAAGTGTCAATCCATCATGAAAAGTGGGCGGAAAAAAAGATGGCTGCGGTGCATTTTACCACAATACCTTGCGAACCTACACAGCCAATAGGCACATAGAAAGCCATGTTTTTGCGAAATTCGCCCCTGTACTAACAACATTATGTATGCTAGGTTTGAAGTTTTGGAACTTTTCTGTGCGTTTTTATGAGCGTTTTTAGGGTTTTCTCTACCATGCATGAATGCCAAAGCAGGATTATTTTCTCGTGCCTTACGATTGGGAAAAGAAGGCTTTGGTGACCTCCAAGATTTAGGCCGTCCGCTGTAAGTGAGACCGCCTGCAGCGGTCTTTTACACCCAGGGTGTGAAGTTTAGTCTACAAACATTACCAATGTTGATGCGGTCAATGTCTTGCTAAGTGCTGTTTAATTTTTCAATTCAGTTTGATCATCGATCAATCATGATCAACTGTGTACAACAAAATCATCAAAAATGAACAGTAAAAAAAAAAATATATAATGCAAATTATGCACCAGTTTTAAACAGGAAGTCAATAATTCCAAAATCCTCAAATCCTCGATTAATTAGTGAATTCCGTACCAGTTAGATATACCATGCACGCGTCTTTTTAAATTTTAGTTCCGAAACCATTCAGATAAAGGCAGTGTAAATTATAACACCAAAAAATTAAGGAGAATCTTAGTTAACAATCTATTATAATCCCTCGATAAACTAATGTCTTGTTTTCGAATTCACTTGAGACGCAAGCGCAAATAGCCTGAGATCAGGCTCCTGATAAAAAAATTGCGAGCGAAGCGAGCCGAGTCGCTGCACAACGAAACGAAAGACGACCCAGGCAGCGACTCGGCTCGCTTCGCTCGGGCGCTCGCAAATTTTCTTCAGGAGCCTGATCTCAGGCTAAAGCGCAAAGTACAAGAATCCATGTTGAATACCGCGGAGAAATTAAAGGAGCTATGTCACGATATGCTAAGTCATTTTTGCGAAGTGCAAAATAACCTTCAAATTGAAGAAAGTATCAAAATAATAGTTTACTAAGGTAGAATAACACCAAAGAGGTGATAATAAACCAAACAGGAACAAGGATGGTTGAGGATGGAGAAGATTGAGACGATTGCGAATGGCGAACTTGAGATGCGCCAGTACAAGGATCAAACAATTTGATTTTTGCACATGCCCAGCACATGCACTTGTGTTTCTCTGTGGACCCTTGTGCTTGCGCTTATGCAATCCAGGCTTAACGTGCCGCGAACGGTAAATCATAATAAATAAACATTCAAACACTGATCAATTCTGCATTTTTGGGGAGCAGTAAAGACGATTAGAAAGGATAAGTAGACATCAAAACAGAAATCATTTCCGGTGAGTTTAAAGTCCATGGGTGGGAAAGAGAGTGAAATTCACACCTCTTGCAACTGAAACAGAATCTGTTCCAAAAGCAGCGAAAGTAAAACGGAAGGATCGCCAACACAATGGCATGCTTGTCTCCATCCGTTTTCGTGGCGGTCTGTACTTTTTCGCGCCGGAATTTTTCGCCCTCCCCCCGCCCCTCCCGCCTTTTGACCGTGTTTAAATAAAGTTACCTTGCCTATTTCATTTCTTTCACCCCTATCCCCTTCCCCTCCACTGATCTTCGACTAGTGTGATAGGTCGCTTAGGCCCTCTGCTGTGGAGTCGGTTTCCATAGCAATCGTCCAAGCACCTTTCCCTCATTGGCCCCCGATTCGAACATTAGCACAGATAATAACGTACTGATATGAGGGCAAAAATTAGTGAATTCGGATTGGCCATTTTTCGTTAAATTTTGTTCATCGAGGGCAAATCATTCCTGATCCTTTCCCCAGAGGCCAATCTTTTGTTTTGGTCAGCACCAAAAATCGTGACCGCTGGCTCCGACCAATTTTTTTGAGCTTGAGCTTGCGCAGAGTAATCATTTTACCAGCCAATCAGATTTGTACAGAGGTTGTGATACCTAGTGCTGACCAAAGGGATCGCGGCATCTCGGGACGAGACGTGCATGAAGTTTACCAGCGATTACCGAAGATGACCCGAAGTTTTCCGAAGACTTTTTCGTGGACTTTTGAGTTCGAACGCTAGTCTTTTATCGTACGGTCACGTGAGCTATCAACAGATAAAATGTTGGATCGAAAGAGTTCTGGCAAGCTAGAAAATATGATGACTATTATTCGTGTGTTTACATATGCACCATATGAAAACTTGAGAGAAAGTTTGGGAGAATTCGAAAGTCTATGTAAGTTTCCCGAGCCACTGAAAAAACTGCACGCGAACAGCCGAAAAAACGTGACGGTTTGAAAAGATAGAAACACAAAAAAACGCTAAAAAAAATGCTAGGAAGTATAAAGAGTGTATGTAAGGGAGGAATGACATTTGCACCATGCAGTTACTAAAGTATTTAGTTGCATTTTGGGTTTTGCCTCCCAGAAGTTCGCAGAGCTAGTTCCCGTTCTAGTCCAGTGATCCATGCCAGTCCAAATTTCTCATTCCGGTCGGTAACTGATAAGGTCATTGTAATCTATGGTCGCAATTATAAAATAATCAGGCTGATTTTATTTTCCCAAACATATATGATGCAAACAGCAAATAGATACAGTGGAAATGACGGCCCAGTCGTAGGCATCCGTCGGAAGTGGGAGGAAGGATGTATGAAATTGCTTCACCACTTTGGAATGTGATGACCTCTTCAATTCCTATATTGGGCAAACAATAGCGACCGTGACTATAAATATGATCGCAATATTGTTTTTGTTTGCAGCGAGAAATTTGCTTGTACATGATAATAATATTTGAATAGCCATTGGTTACAGCTGTCAATCAAATTCTAACTGTAACGCAAAACGGTGTTGCGCACAATCGGTTCAAATATTCTCCCAACTGGGCTCCCCTGGGGAACGCAAACAGCTTTTTTGAAAAATGAGAAATTGTCACTGCCTGAACAGTGCGGCAGTCAAGAAGAGGAAATAAAAGCTGTTAACCATGCCTAAAATAAGGCAAAAATACCGCTATAACGGTTGAAGGTCTCTTTGATATTAAACTTATGCGGAAAATGAAATGTCATATGACACCACCCCAGACGGGAGTAAATTGCCGTATTTAGTCGCTGGCGCGCTAACATAAAATTAGTCGTTTAGTGAAAGAAAAGAGAAAATTCCGCATGGTTTTACGACCGAGATGTATTTCTAAGCGATTGCAGAGTTTCGTATGGGCTTACGATAGGATTGACATCCCCGAATGGTACATATTTCGATCCGCAAAGTGATATTTTGATCGCTTGGCCCGTCTGAAGTTCAATGCGGTGAGATACGATACGACCGGTGGTTTGACCGAACACCGTATACCGTTACCGTAAATTTCTTTGGGAATAGTTTGCCGTTTTTTGGATCGTTTAAAAGCATGGCGACTGCAGTAGGATTTCTTCAAAGTCCGCTCGTCGTTTGGGTAAGAAGATCTTTGCTTTCGTCTTAATTCGTGCGCGATCACAGTGTTTGCAAACAGTGTTGATGAAGTACAGGTCATCTTTGGGCAAGTTTGGATCGCGCGATCGTGAAAAAACTCTGTTTTGACTAACAATTTTCTCATTATTGTAGGCTAATAATACTTTCAAGGCAAGTGCACTGATAGAGTCCATAACTGACTTAGCTGATGGCGTATTTCTCAACGAAATTATGATGGACATGTAAGTACAATTCATCGAAGTTTCTCTTCGATTGTCTGAAGTCATTCACCTTCGTTTGAAGAGCGCGCCATGGGAGGCAAATTTTCTCAGAGTTTTCGTGTATGTTATGGTTATTAAATTCGCCTCAGTTTAAACTTAAGTATTTTGTTTTCGTTATTAGGGTGCTAATAATTCTGTTAATATGATTTTATATATTTCTTGCTCGCAGCGATCCAACTTATTTCACGTTGACGCGTATTCATCAAAATGTTTACGGAGATGTGAATTTGCGGATGCAGAATTTGGACACACTTGTCAAACACTTGAAAAGATATTACCAGGTAAGCGCAGAAAAAAGGAAATAATAACACTGTAGTACTAAATCGAGAAAAGGACAAGCAAGAGGCTTTCTACCGCAAGTAAAAAGCTTTTGCTTATATTAATAAATGCGTAAGCTTATTATTTGTCTGCAAACAAATATCGGCGTTTTATAAACACGAGCGCACAAGTTTTATATTATTTTAGCTTACGTTTACTATCTGTACTGCCCCATCGCTATATAAAACTTATGTATTTATATTTCTTACGTGTTTCACATGTTTCAGTAAAAGGTCAAGAGTCCAGACGCATAGCTAAGATTTAAGCCGAAAACTTCAATATTTTCCATTGGGTATAGTCTCCGATCTGTCATGACAACACGCCAATAAAAAAATATAAGCTCATCATGTTTTCATAACTCACCAGTGTGAGAAGCATATGAGCAAGAAATACACGTTTGAAGTTTTATTGTTGTGCAGAAAACAGCTAAGTAAGTGAACATTTTGGCTGAAATAGACTTGAAAATCAGCATAAGAAAGTCTTCTAATTCGCAAACAAAAGCAATAAACATTCGTGACAAACGGACTGAAAACAAGGCAATCAGATCTTATTTTGTCCTCACGGCATTTTTATCATAACACAGGATGATATTCCACGTTATTTTGGTCACGGTTTCAGAATAATTACACGAGAAAAAGTCGCACAATCACCAAATACACATCGACCGACGTCTGTTAGCAAGTGTATCGATTCGAAATCCGTCTCGTTGACCGCAATCTTCACACAATGTACAGTATGTGACATAAATCACGTGCCTTTCTGTCTTCACGTTATCGATCGGGTCAATTTCTTGACTTCGAAACTTCACAGGCGAACCGTGAAATTTTAAACTCGAACTCCTTCATCTCAAGAATTGAAAACTAAATTAAACCACATTGGTCATGTGGTGTAGATGTAAACATGAATAACCTTGCTCGCATATTATTAAACATATTACTAGTAAATACAAGCGAAAAATTAAATGAAACATGTAGTTTAATTTGAAATAATTTTGTGATTATTCTATTTGAATTGGTTTATATGGAAGATAAAACCTGGAGTAGTGTTATCATAGAAAAATAAAAATCAGTAATATATAATTTTATACTTCTGAGTTGGTGATATGCAAATTAATATTTTTTTTCATCAAAAATGGCAGTGTGTCAACAACTAATATTGGTCTTCAACATTCAACGTAGCTGTCTATTTGACTTATATTGAAACTCTTTCAAATAGAATGTGACAGCTGATGAAATGTTAATAAAAGTAGCTCTGTTAATGAAGAACATGCGTAAGAGGCAAACGGAAATTTTTTCCCACTGTATAATATTATACTCATTAGTCTGGTCAAGTTTAAAAATAAGTGCATATAATTGGCAATTGTTTATTTTTTATTTAAAGCAAGCAGCCTTCTTTTAAGTTTTTGTTAAAATTATAATTGAAAGGTATTATATTGTCAAACCGCCCTTTTCCCACCTATTTGCCCTGAGGAAACTGCTAGCAAAAAAATGAAAAATGAATTTATTTATTAATTTGTCATTTTTTGCAAGCAGTTTCCTCAGGGTAAGTAAATATGCATCTTTCTTCCCACTGGGTAACAAACTTTCATTGATATCATAACTTAGGTTCTCGTTACTACCAGTTAAACTAGTAAAATGTCCTGCTTTAATTTTTTTGTCATTTGCAATTTGTAAGTGTTTTGCAATTACATATTAGATGTTATTGAACAAGCATACATGTAAGGTCCGTATTGGGGAAATATTGGTCAAGTTCTTTTTTTGGGAGCAAAAAAAAAGAACAAGACCAATATTTCCCAATACGGACTGAACATTTTTATTAGCTACAACTGACGACAGAAGTAGTTGGGAAGGTTGTAAAATATAGTCTTTTCCGAGTGAGATTAGACTTAAACTCAGTTAAAACCATAAACAAACTGTTTTACAGCCCCTTTCCCCCTAACAATGTTGGAGCCTAGCAATTCAATCTCATGAGAAGCTCAACATTGAGCAGGGGAGAGGAGGAACAAAATTATTTACCCTCCCAATACTTTTGTCGTGGATTGTAGTTCAATAAAGTTTTTATTATAATGGATTTTTACAACTTGGCTGATAAATTAATGCATCTGCAAACACGCGCAAACCAAAGTTAAGCCATATTCTAACTTGCATTTTCAAGCTACATATACTTTTAGAGAAGTTTAACCAAAATTGTCCACTGTCAGTCACGACGGATAATGTTTCTACTTAAAATAGAAAACAGTTTTCATTTTTTTCAATGGTTGATAAAAGGAAGTCGGCAAATTAGTTTGTGAGCGGTCCATCGATCTTAGCGGTCCATATTGCAAAATTTGGACCGCTCAGGGAACCAATCAGAATGCTCCTTTTCATTGTGGACCAGTTTGCCATAAAATAATTCCAAATATTTGTGCTGTATATGCATGTATTAATCAGTAGTTTGCTAATGTTATGGCATTACCTCAGCAGTTCTCACTAGAATATAGTGCTGCTTTATTAAAATTTTTATTTTTGAGAAACATGTTTTATCAGTCAGTGACATAAGCTACTCGGAAAAAAAATTCTGAGTTCTCCCAACAGGAGTCGAACAGGCCTATGACCCTCTGCACACCGGCTGGACACCCTACCACTGAGCTACAGGAGACTTGTGCGAGCCGGTCTATGACCCTCCTCACACCGGCTGGACACCCTACCACTGAGCTACAGGAGACTTGTGCGAGCTTAGACCGTATAACTAGGTTTAAATACAGTGACAACAATTCACCATCATTTCTTTCCACACTTCCACACACTCTTTTCTGGTAGAGTTTCTGGTAGAGAGTTAATTTTTTGAAATTCATTAAAGATTCTCATCAATTAATTAAACATGCAAAAATTTATTCTCAGAAAGAAAAGGTGATATACTACCTGTTTGACTTAGCGCAGCTGTTGGATCATTATCATGCAAAATCTTGCAAACGTTTAATTTTTCTGCAATGATTATAATATAATAATTGTCATATAGAGCTGTACAGGTTTTCCCGATAGAACACATACTCTGATTGGTTGATTCATGGTCACATGACAGCTAACAAAGAAACTGTTTCCCGCCAAAAGCGATGAGCAGGCAACATTAATTTGTGAGGACTGTTAGCGAATATTAGGCCAGGTCGCATAGGCCACAGCGACATACCACGTACTGTATCTGTAATATTGTTGGCTTTTCACTGATGTATAAATGTACCAGCAATAAGTACCACATGCAGTGTTAAGCTTGGTTTCCATATAATCGCAATGGTCGCAAGGATTGCAGCAATCGTTGCGATTGACGATTGCTGCGATCCTTGCGATCGTTCTCAGGTTTCCATAATTATGATCGCAACAATTGCAAGTCAGTGGTTTCCGTATAAAAACTGCAAGGATCACAACGATTGCAATGATCGCAACGTTTTATGGTTTCCATATGATCGCAAGGATCACAGAACACTTTTTTCTGCAATTGTTGCGATTATATGGAAACCAGGTTTTAGTGAACTGTGGAAGGTTAAATGCATTCGCCTCCAATTCAATGCGGAGATAATAAATAGTAACATTAAATTTTTGTTCCCTAATAGTTGAATTCCTGAACACTGAACACTGTACAAGTCAATGATGTACATAGTCATGTAGTTTTATAGACTAGCAGTACATGCCTCTAAATTACAAATTATAAAAGGCATTGATTTTACAACATTTTAATAATTTTAGCTTTTCATAAAAGTTAAAAATTAATTAACTATCCTCTTGCAACTTGCTATTTTCTTCCTTAATAATATATAAAATTATTGCTTCCCACCAGTCACTGAACTTTTGAACATCCAAAACCATATTAATTTTCTCTTACATGCACACCTCTTAAGTTAAATGTTAGCAATTAATTGTCTAGGCAATTGTGAATTGTTTTGACGATTTGTTATTCTTCACTGAACATTGAAATGCATCAATAAACAAGGCCATTGTTATCAGATAAAAACATCTATCAGCGGCCCTATTCATGCTTAATTGTGCAGTACGCCCTTGAGTTACTTTCTATAAATATCTTTCCGTGGGAAATAAAAGTTCTGAATCTTATTAGCATAGGACTTTTTCATGGCAACTTTGTTAATGCACAATATTAATGAAGGTTTAAAGAGAGCATTTCAAGACCTTGCATTAGATGGTTTAGCCTAAGGGCCGGCCCAGAACATTATTTATTGTTAAGCAGATATATTTTCCAGAATGATAAATAAAATAATGTAAATTTGTATAACTCTGTCAGCATGCATGCATGCTGTACTGTACAAGTCAACACACGTCTTTGTATAATATTTGTGTCAGGGCTTCACGCTGTCTAATTCCTTGTGATTTATCAGTGCAGAGAGCTCAATCAGCTTGGCATTGTGTCCTTCAAACTTCGAAATTGCTAATCACCTGTAGCTACGGCCACCTCTCAACGGAAGTGAAGCATAATTTATCTTGTTTCCATTTAACGAAAGAAATCATCCAAGTATTGCCCTTTTGTTTCAGTTGCTTGAATTGCTTGGTAAAGAAATGGCCGTAACAATGACCAAATTCTTCAGAATTATAGATTTTGTTGAAAGAAAGAAAAAAACCCAGCATTACTAGGCACATGAAAACAAGACAGTCTGTTTGCAAAAACGTATTAAGCGAGTCCCCAAAAAGTAAAAATAAATAAACAAATATTAATGCACAAGACAATACACCCCTCTTGACCCAAGCTGAAATAAAGGAAAATTATTATAAACAATAATTTATTTATTCGGCAGAAAATTGTTAATTATCGCTTGACATTTTTACTCATCTGTTTTTAGTTTTTCTCGCCTTGAAAAAAAAACTTGCCTGATAAAAACACCCAGCTGTATTATACAACTTTCCGCTGAATATAACCTTTATATACTGTACATTTATTGTGATAATTTATTTACTTCTTGTTTACTCACAGGATAAACTTCAACAGCTTGTTTTATTAAGAATTCCAGATGTTGTTACGATAGCTCGAGAACCACAAAGTGGTGAGTAAAGACTGTCTGGTCAGTCATCCATTTATGAATGACTGTTTTAACTATAAAGGGGACTGGATAGTTATTCTTAAAATGTACTTGATGTACACAGTACAGCCTTAGACCAGAAATTCATCTAGTTAAAGCCTGGTTTTCATATGTCGGGAAAATCCCAGACCCCCCCAAAAAGTTAAAAAAAGAATGTTCTCTGACTAGTATATACCTGGCAACTTTTTCTGAGTCTTGAAAAGGCGTGAGATATTTATGCCAGGATTTTCAAAGACAATCCGACCATATCCGAAGTTAAGACGTCCGAAGATTTCCAAAGACGTTCCATAGAATTCCGGAGTTCTTGAAAAAATGATGCTGGAAGCAGAAATAGCCCTGAACATTTCCGGGACCCAGTCCCAGAATGTGTTTTGCCGAACACAACCTCGTCCCCAGTGCTTTTCCCTTCATGTTTTCCATTTTCTTAATTAAATTTGTTGTCTCTGTTTTTTATTCTGCAGATGAAGCAGCAGAAGAACTGAACAAAATCCTTTTGTTAATGTTGGGTTGTGCAGTCCAGGTTAGCAACAAACGGATAGAACTTTGAATACATGTTGAAAGAAATAGGGCGATATTTGTTTACGTTGGTGTTTATTGATCTCCTTTAGTTAATAATAGCATAAATTTAACGAAAATTAAATCCAGTCTGGCAAATTTAAAGATATGACAAAATCACATACCAAAGAAGTGAACTACATGTACAACTACATGTAGCAAAGACAAAATATTGTCATAGTAAAAAAGGTGTTTTTTTCTAATATGGTCTTGTGAAATTTGTTTTCAGTGTGATAATAAGGAGCATTTCATTGAAAGAATAAAGGAAATGGACCTTGAAGTTCAAAAATCATTAGTGGAATATATTCAACAGGTAATTCATCCTTGCACTTGCCACCATTTTGTTGGTCCCATTCTTTTACGAAGTACATAACATGATATGTACTTGTAATCAAACTCTTTTTATATCATACATAAATTGTAGGTTGAGGGTTCAACTAGCCTACTGGCTTATAAGGCAGGGCCCAGTTGTTCGAAAGTCGATTAACGCTAATCCAGGATTAAAAGTTAAACAAGCTTTTAATTTCCCTTGTATAAAAGTGTTTTTCTCTTCTCACGTTTTGTTAAGTTTAAGATTAGTCAAAGTCGAAACAGAAAGACAAAAAAGATAAACAAGAAACCTCACTGAAAAGCTGCAAAACTGAAATCAAAATTCTCGCTAATCCTGGATTAGCGTAATCGTCCTTTGATCCTGGATTAGCTTAATCGTCCTTTGAACAACCCGGCCCTGGTGCTTAACTCTGATTTCCATAGCATGAAGCGACTAGGATTATCGCTACTCCCCTGGATGGAATGCTAGTCCATCACAGCTACCCCCCCCCCCCCCCCCCCCCCCCTCCCCCTCCCCAGCGTCAATTCGCTGGTACCAATATTTTTTATACTCCTGGACCCGGCCCTGGGTGGAGAGAGGCATTGTGAGAGTTCGTGTTTTGACCAAGAAGAATGTCTTGACCACAATGACCCCGGTCAGGGCTCAAACCTGGAACTCTCGATCCGGAATCGAATGCACTAACAATAATTATTAGGCTAACATGCCTCCACCGATAGTAACCAAGAGTTACATACATGTACCTTCTTGTAATTTAGTGAAATGTAACCTGAACTTTCCAGTTTGCTTTCAATTTTGGTTCATTTCAGCAGTTTGCTTAGTCGGCTGCCATTATATTGTGATACTAATTGAATTAAACTGTTATTTTTGTCTTCCATCAGATCACTGACAACACAGACAATGTACTTACCTTCCGAGCTCATGACTTGTCTGAATACCCTGCAGAGTGAGTAACAGCTCAATGTCTTTTTTAATCTTCTGTGGGTCAGTTGTACAATATTATTTAATTTGTTTCTTTTCTATTTGCAGCCAGCTGTTGCTTTATGCAGAAAATATGTTTTACCACATCACCCAGCTTTCCGAGGATAGAGACAACTGTGTTGGAGTAAGTACCATGTGTGAAATTAGTGTACATGTAGTAACCGTATTGTTAAGGAACAGCAGAATCAAGCATACTGATCTATCCTTACTGACACTAGTTTTCACTATAGTTATGCAATCACAAGAGTCCATATTTAAACACTGCGAAACACAAATGCAAGCACATTTTGATCTTTATGCTTGTGCTTGAATTTCTTGATATTTTGTATTTTGACGTCTGTGCTTGCGCTTACATTTACAGTATGCTTTGCTTATGTTTTTGTGTTGCTTGTGAAAACCAGGGTTACAATCACATTTGCACTTGTCACTTGCACAATATAAGATACATGTAACTTCTCAAAGGGAATAAAGGACATCTTTTAAAGGCCAGAAAGGCCAACTTTGATTGAGATCAAGGTGGATATGCCTTTAAAGTCAATCAACTGTATAGTAGCTCAACATTCAGGTGACAAATATGTTCCTTGATTGTTAATTAATTTGAACCAAACGATTTTTCAAAGGTACTTATTAATAGGAGTTATTTATTGACATTAAATGCAGACAAGTGTAAAATAATTTTATTGGTAAGGGTTCACTGGTATCAATTTTTTTCCCACCCTAGGTTTCCGATACTGTAAAATGGTCACCTCTTGTATTAAATTTAAGTTGAGACCAGATAACATTTCAATAGCAGATCCAGGGTACGAGTGGCCTACCCGAAGGCCTTTTTAGGTACATTTTTTTATCTGGCTCCAACCTTTGTAATACTTTGGGCCCCCACCTTGTATATACATGTTTGTATTCACCACTGCATTTTACACATGTATAAACCTCCAGTGGTCCTAAGGGTTTAATTTCTGTATATATGAGAATTTTGACTGTATCTTGGATCCCAGCTGGTTGTGTTCTATTTTTATTCATACAATGTGTACATGTATGCTTAATGATACTTTTTTTACAACAGATGGTGTCACATTTGTCGTATGAAAGAGATGCATTACTTCGTGATAGTGAGGTGAGCGATTAACATTATTTTGTCTTCTCCCTTTTTGGCATATAAATTTTATTACTATGAAGGAACTACAAAGGAATGTAACACTCCTTTCAATCTAGTGGCAATGAGATTTACTTTCTTTAATATATATAAATGTGTAAATAATACAGTACATGTACATGGGTTAATTTATTTGACTTCTTCCTTTCAAGAGCAAGAATCGCGGTGCGTTTTCACCTCCACCAAGCCCAGCTGTCCGCCACAATAAAGAGTTACCATCTACACATGCTAATAAGGAGAAGATCAGACTCCTGACAGAAGAAATGTAAGTAATAGTACATTGTACTATTTTATTGGAAAACGTGCCCAGTTATGAAAAGAAGCATTCTGATTGGTGCAATCCGAGTTTTGCAATACTATGGGTTAGGTGCGAGGTCAAGATGGTGAGATATTGGCCAAGTCCTGTATTGTGTGTTTGTGGACTAAGACGAATAAAGGATTTACTCTGTGGCCAATAAAAAGCTGCTTGTGGAAAAATTATTGCGGGAACATTGCGGGAATCCTGAGCGGGATAGGCCCATCTTGCCCGCTTGAGTAGCCAATCACAATGCAGGATTTACTTCATCTTGCCTGCTTGTGGAGCCAGTTAAGGACCGCTTATCACCTATGTACATATAGCACTAGTTATTATTGAGATATATTCCATTATACAATGTAAAAGTCATTTGGTTCTTTTTATGTCAGAGAGGAAAAGAATGTTGCCCTCTCAGAACTGCGAGATGAACTGATTGCCAGCAAAAAGAGTCTGGAAACACTCAGGCAGGAGGTAAATATCACATGGATATTGTCCTTAATTTATAGTTACATGTGTACATTCAATAGTACATGTATATATGTACATGATGTAATAATTTCTTGTTGTTTTACATTTGTGTCTAGAATAAAAGTTTGTCTCAAGATGCTCGATGGGTTAAAGCTTACAGAGACGAGATTGATGCCTTGAAGTCGAAGGTATGCACTCTACCTTGAAAATGCACAATAAATTATTGGATGTACTTGCAGGCAACAATATTAAAATAAACATACACTCTAGTAAGAATGTCTACTGTCTATTCTACTTTTTAGACGGATAAAGTTGATAGGCTCGAGGCTGATAACCACAGATTTAAAGAAAAACTGCGGGATTTGGATTACTACAAGAAGAGAGCAGAGGTAAGCTCTTTGGATTAAGAAAGGTGAAATTGTCTTCGCGAGCCCAGTGGCCCACAACCTCCAGCGCTATCCCGGTTTCTGTAGCATGAAGCGACTAGGAGTATTGTTACTCCCCCTGGGTGGGATGCTAGTCCATTGCAGGTAACCCCCAGCATTTTGTCAGGTTGTCCAAACAATTCGCCGGTATTCATTTAAATACTCCTGGGTGGAGAGAGGCACTGTGAGAGTAAAGTGTCTTGCCCAAGAACACAACACAATGACCCCACCCAGGGCTCGAACCCGGACTACTCGATCTGAAGTTCAACACGCTAACAGTTAGACCACTGCAACTCTTACAGTTGTACTTGCATTAAGAAAACTGCTATGTAAATTTAGTATTGTGCATCTGTTTGTTATTTTAGGCGGAAATAAAATAATGTGCAAAATGAATTTCAGGCTGGTAAAATAATAATGTTGGAAACACAGCTAGACTAACTGACTTACAACAAGAAATAAAGTGAAACTGGCAGTGGTTTTTCTTGGCAAGGGAGTTTAAGACGATTTCCGCTGGACGTTCGAGCAAAAAGTGCAAAAAATTAAGTTACCAAAAAAATACTCATAGCACGGTAACATTTTGAATACAGTTAAGAAGAAATTATCGATAAATTAGCTCCCAAGCTGACCCCGTGAGAGAAATCATTACATATTTTAATTAAAAAGACGCTTCATGTCAGTTCAAAACAAAATGGCGTGCGTTTTTATCATTTTTTTACGAGGTTTGACATTAATTTTCTCGAGAATCCTTGAGAATTTAATTGCGGGGTCACTTGGAGAAGTGAATTAAAGTGATATGTTTCAAAAAGTATTCAAAATGTTACCGTGCTATGAGTAGTTTTTTAGTAATTAATTTTTGCACTTATTGCTCGAACGTTGAGCGGAATCCGTCTTAACATGTTACATGTACATTTAACAGGTGCTTAATAATAAGCTCTGTTTGATTTTTTTTCAGGAACTGAAAGAACAGAATGAACTGTTATATGAAACAAGAGTTGTACTGGAAGAACAACTAACAGGACTCAACTCTAAGGAAGAAAGAATTGGTGAGAGAGCAAACTGTTGATTGTAAAAATAGCATTGATTTAAGACAGATGACAATCAATAAGTGACACAAGCTACTCGGAAAAATAATTCTGAGTTCTCCCAACAGGAATCGAACCTATGACCATGTCTTCCACACATTGGTCGGACGCTCTACCACTTGGCTACAGGAGACTCGTGGGAGCTAGTCTAACCTGCGATCAGGCGTCCTTTTCCCTAGGCCATACAATGCTCAAAAACTAGGTTCAAATGTTCCAAAAAAATATACCATCATTTCCTTCCACAGCATTGATTTATATTCACTTGTTGTTTTATCAGCTGAGAGTATAATTATTGTACCTTTCAGAAATCTTGGAGGAAGAAAATAAAAAACTGAAGTCCCACATTCATCATCTAGCAGAGGTGAGAAATGAAGTCTTTATTAGCTTGCAATGACTTATTTTCTCTATAACGGCCACCTCTCTACAATGGCCACCTCTCTATAATGGTCTCCTCTCTACAACAGCCACCTCTCTATAACAACCACCTCTCTATAATGGTCTCCTCGCTATAACAGCCACCTCTCTACAACGGCCACCTCTCTACAACGGCCACCTCAGTCTCTACAACAGCCACCTCTCTACAACAGCCACCTCTCTACAACGGCCACCTCTCTACAACAGCCACCTCTCTACAACGGCCACTTCTCTACAACAGCCACCTCTCTACAACGGCCACCTCTCGAGATCTCATGTTTCTCCAAACCGTGTGCGCAGACCCATATACCTTTATTAAATCCTCTCTACAATGGAGAGAGGTTCATTACAATGTAATTTCTGATTAAAGTATTGATCTTGTTTTACTCAGGAAAGACAGTTTGACCAACTCAAGCTCAAGGAAGTAATGGAGGAAAATGCTCAATTGATCGTCGACAAGCAGAACAGGTCAGCATCGAAGTTCTCCTAACTGTCTTCCATACAGTCATATAGTCGATTTTCTTTGGGATAATTCAGTTCTCACTCAAGACATTTTTGCGATGTGCAGAATTACCTCCAAATCGAATGAAACCTCAAAATAACTAGGATGGTCAGCTTCGGGATGGCGCATCTTGAAAAAAATTGGACATTTTTCAAGTTTGCCGTTAGCAATCCATCTTAATCTTCTCCATCCTCTTGCATCCTTATTCCTGTTTGGTTTATTATCACCTCTTTGATGTTTTTCAACCTTAATAAACTATCATTTTAAGGTTTTCTTCAATTTGAAGGTGATTTTGCACTTCGCAAAAATCAGGACTTAAAACATCGTGACGTAGCTCCTTTAAGATTAGGGAAGAATGAGATGGATTGCTAACGAAGAACGTGGCTACATTTTTTTTTTAAATGCGCCATCCATGACATACACATGCAGCCCCATTAAGTTTGTATGTTGTATTTATCTTGTTAGTATGGCTGAAGCGGCCTCATTAACATCAGAACTTGACGCACTACGAGGAAAGAAGTCTCCAGGTACAGTCATGTCAAATTAATTTGAGCTATGATAAAACATTCCTAAATGTATATGTGCTTTGCGATGTCTTCTATACTGATGCTATAGGAAAATTTAAAACAATTGCTTTATTGGGCAATCTCAATTACTGGTACAGTAAGGCAGGTGTACCCAGTGGTTTTCATTTTGGCCCATGAAACAAGTACTTAATAACTCAACATAGATAAGAATGGTAGACCAGTTGGCTATTTTACAAGCGTAGCCGAGGAGTTGAACTCGGGACTACCGAGAACAAATCCAGCTAGTGGCAGGGTGGAGGGCTTCAAACCACTGGGCCATGTTAAGGGAATTCCATGCAAACTCGAAAAACCGATATCCCAGTGAAATGCCCTTAGGACACTAACCAATTTAGCCATTCCTTCTTTCAGGATCTACAACTTTTGCAAGTGAATATAGCGAATCCAGGTAATAACTTGGTGTTATATCATATCAAATTAATTATTTACAGTAAGACACATACCTTTAATTATTGTCAATCTATTTTTGAGAATTGAGATACAGATTCGTACATGGAACTCCTAAAGTTCCATGATCAGCAACCAAGTTCTTCTCACTGTCTTATACACTATTTCTATGCTTGGCCTTGGGAGAATTTCGCTTTACTAGTAAGTCAAGACGTCTTTCTTGAGATGATTAAAACCTTAAGGTTATTCCATCGAAATAGAAGTTACACTGGGAAGTTTCTGAAACTTTTCCTAGTTGAACATTGTGATGTAATGTTTCAAAATATTGAATAAAAAGAATAGGTCACCAGCCTCGCGAAAGAGATATAATCGACTAAAAATACCTCCTAATTCCTTACAAAATCAACCAAAAACACGTATTTTTTCACGTTTCCAGTGATTATTAATTTTTCTGCACTGAGAATTGGTCTATACTCCTTGTATAGAAAGAAGATGATTACTAGACTTAAATTTGCGAAAAAAAATGATAGGTCCCCACGCTCGTTTACGAGAAAACGATGATTTACCTCTCTGGCGAGCATTGCCACAAAGAAAAAGCCGCCATGTTTTTAATGTGCGCGCGCTAATTACGCGCGAAATTATGCGCAGAAAGGATGCGCAGTGCAATACTAAGGAATGACCTTAAGGTGGCTGGTAACGGTTTACAGTCCTTGCGCTTTGATTGATCGATACCACCATCTTATATCAGTTGATGTTAAAATAAAGGTATCAAACAATTGCCCAATCATCGGTGAACAAGTTATGATAATATTTGTGACATAAAAGGTTACCATAGCAACAGTATTACCTGTCAAAAACACCCTTATTTTTAGCTTTAAGTGCTTATAACTCAAAAACGAGCCCGGTGACCCCATTTTTTATAATTGAATAATGATCAGCATGTTAAGATACAACTTTTTGCAAAGTTTAAAAAAATTCTGCGGAGGGAATTCAGAGCCACCTTAAATTTTCAAAAAATGGGGATCACCGGGCTCGTTTTTGAGTTATAAGCACTTGAAGCTAAAAATAAGGGTGTTTTTGACAGGTAATACTGTTGCTATGGTAACCTAATATACAAGAAAGATGATCATAACGTGTTCACCAATGATTGGGCAATCGTTTGATTTCTTTATTTTAACTTCAACTGATATAGGATGGTAGTATCGATCAATCAAAACACAGGGGCTGTAAACCGTTACCAGCCACCTTAATTCTCATAACCTGACTACAGAGAAGTTAGGTATTTGTCGCTGCATGCGATGGAAGTAGTTGTTAAGGACTGCCTGTTTTCTGTTTCCAGCTCGATAGAAGTGCTTCGAATGCAGAGGGAAAACCAACAGCTACGGAAAACGATTGACGAGCTCAAACACTCTGGACAAAGGATCATCGAATTGCGAGCTGAAAATGAACAGCTGCAGAATGCGACCTTGGACGGAAAAACAACCGTGTTCAACCTAAACGAGGTAAGAACAGATTGCAGTATGCTGCAAGAGTTTCACTAGCAAGGAAATATAACACGACTTCGTGGAACTGTTTCAGGTGACAATCACCCTCTATACTAAGTGGAAGACGCGGTGGCCTAATGGTTAGCGCGTTGGAGTAAATGGAACCCAAAGTTGTGTAAGACCTAATGGTCCCCGAAGATTAGCCAAAAACGGCAATTCTTTCCTCGTTATAAAACACCAGGGCCCGGTTGTTCGAATGTGGATTAACGCTAATCCTGGATTAAAAGTCAATCAAGGTTTTTATTTCTCTTGTATAAAAGTGGTTTTCATTGCTAATGTTTTGTAGAGTTTAAGATTACTCAAAGTCAAAACCATAGGACAAAACATATAATCAGAAAACCTCACTGAAAAGTTACAAAACTGAAATCACTATTCACGCTAATCCTGGATTAGCTTAATCGTGCTTTGAACAACCGGGTCCTGCAGATGTCTATTTTTCATATATCAAACACGAGAGACCGTGTTTCATCCATCCAATTTTGGAAATCGGATGAAACACTGTCTCGAGTGTTTGATATATCTTCTCAATCGAAACAAAGAGTAAACGGGTGAATAAAATCCTAAAATCTCTGCTGATCGTGGCCTGGTAACCAAACCTCCGACACGGTTATGATTTCCTCTGTTATAACTTGATGAATTATTAAATGAGTTTGAGAAAAGTGATTTGACATGTATCTGATGATTATTATTTTTTACCAGGAACTTGCCAGATTGAAAGCACGGGGCCTGCAACAAGAGAACGACTTGAACAAACTGCGCTCCATCGCGAAACGACAGCAAGAAGAGTTGAAAACGTCTGTAGACAATGTGCTGAACTTATCTGGGGAGCTGAGAGAGAAAGATGTAGAAATGTCACAAGTTGAAGAACAAAGTTTACTGTAAGTTCATTCATCGCATCCAGTCCTTATTAGGGGTGAATTAGACGGTACAAGTTTTTGCTTTTGCATGGGACATGCTTACGACACAACTTTGGGTTCCATTTACACAACTTGGGTTGAGTTCCATGTGCACAACTTTGACGTGACAACGCAAGCACATTGTAGGTTTGATTCATGTCGTAAGCCGTACTGTACAGTGCGTTGTGCGATCTGTCAATATCTAAATTAATATTATTGTTTGGGATAGAGTACTTTTACAATGAATGTTGTAAACTAAACGTCACATTTGGCCGCAAATAAGCAATGAACCAATCAAAACTTGTAGCAAAAACAGCGTACGGAGGTGTTTACAAGCGCGGGAAATGTGCGAAAGCCATGTCATTGTCGGTTTGCTCTGATTGGTTATAGAAGTTACACGAGTTTCTTTGAACCAATTAAATAAAAGCGTCATGTTTATTAACGTCTCTCGTGCACTCAGTCTTGTCAATGGCCTAATGCCGTTATTTTTTCTTCTTCAGTAATTTCCAACTTTCAGAGGAAAAAGTCCAGGATCTTGTGAGCATGGCTGATGAGCTCAAAGAAAAGGAGGCTAAAATTACACAGTTAAACCAAGAAGCTGAGCAGAAACAGGAAAAAATAACAGAACTCAGCCGGCTGGCGGAGGAGAGAGAATCAAACGTGATGGAACTGTATGAACGAGTGAAAGAAAACGAACTGGAAATAACAAAGCTCGCAGAACAATCTGAGAATAAGAACGAGAGGATCACAGAGTTGACCAAGTTGACACAGTTAAAAGAGGAGAAACTTGCCGACTTGAACTTGGAATTGCGAGAGCGAAAGAAGGAGATTTCTGAGTTGCAGGATTTGTTGAAGGAAAAGGAAGACGTCGTTGCGAAGATAAGTCAAAAGATCAAAGTCAGAGAAGAGACTATTGCGGAGTTAAAAGAGAGCATCGAGGCAAAGATAGAAGGCTGCAGAGCCTGGAGAAAAGGTAAGTCGGTGCCATGTGGACTGAGGAAACGTTTCAAAGACGCGTGGAAGATGCGGTGGCCTAGTGGTTAGCGCATTGGACTCTGGATCGAGCGGTCTTTTATGTCTTTTATGCCCACTTCAAGATGGCGGCCATTTACGTTTGGTACTGAATTTTTTAAGCGACTAAATATTGTTTCAGGTTAACCAAAGGGTTAAAAAATGGTTGGAATTCTGTTGTTAAGCGAAGATTTTATGATTTATTCCTAAGTAAACTCGTTATTGACTTAAAAGTAGTGTTCGGGCAGCTAGCGACTCGATTGTCTTGTGCTAGGGATAAGGTTACTGTGGCCTCGATTCAACTCATTTCGTAAACTGTGTTCTCTTTTTTGTGGAAAAAATCTTAACGCCGCATCTTGAATAGCCTCCTCGCAGACGTTCTTTGGGCTCGTCACGCAATCTTTCCTCCCCACTAAGTTAGTGGGGGAGGAGGCTACATTTAAGTGGGCGAGAAAGAAAAATGTGCGTGGTCCAGGCTCGAGCGCTGGCCGGGGTCATTGTCATGTGGGCAAGACACTTCACTCATTGTGGCCTCTCAATATAGGTAAGATTGAGACGGATTACGGTTTGACGAACTTCATGGTGCGGTTGTAGAAAGATGTATGCACGCCAAAACAGGCAGGTAACCGGTGGCACGCGCGGTTACCACCACAAATCACGTGACCTGTATTTTGTTATTGCACCTGATTGGCTAAGAAAATAACATCGTCGCTGATATATAAGCCAATGATAAGGCTCAATCAAACACGAACCCTTAAGTAAGAACATAATTAACCACCATGTCTATCTGCAGAGTCGCAGAATCAGCAGAGGAACAGAGCCAGACTGAAGAAGTGTTGAAGAAACAGAGGAAAACTAACGTTCAGCTGGAGAACAAGTAAGTTTGTCGTGATCGTTTGTTACTGCTGTTCACATGTTTTGCCCTACATAAATAGTGGGGTGTGGGGGTGGTGGGGTTTAAATTCCCGCTTCCGTAAAATCTCTTTGTGCTTTGCCTATTGCAAAACAGTACGAAATAGTGCAATTTTTTCCCCATTTCTCCCGGTTCCCGCCATTTTGGGTATGCCACTTCTTACCCTCTCTTTTCTCGTCTCCTGTAGACTTCCCACTCCCTATACTCCCGGGTTCCCTTCTGTCTCTCCCCCCCCCCCCCCCCCCCCCCCCCCCCCCCCACACACACTAAATACCGCGTGTTGTTGATATTTCTTGATATTTTTATCTCAGGATTGAAGATTTCTTGTCTCAGAACAAGAAGTCGGAAGAGCACATTAGAAGGAAAGAGGATGAAATCAACGAACTTGAAAACAGGTTTGTGTAAATCCCAAAGCTACAGATAGACTAGCCTGAGAAGAGAGTTGAAAATACGACGCGCAGCGGAGTATTTTTGACGCAATTCGAGGTGTTTGGAAATCTGATGAAACACTGTCTCGAGTGTGTGAGATATCTTCTCAATCGAAAGTAAAATAAGGAGTAAACGGAGAAATAAAATCTATGCTAATTAAGACCGGTATCCAAACCACCGTCACGGTTATGATTTCCTTTGTTTTAACTTAATTTCCTAACTTTTCGTCTTCATAAAACGTTTCACGCCCGATCCCACGGCTAATGGCAGATCACGCTTTATTGATTCATCACGTTGCCCAGGGCGTGATTTTGCTGTTTGTTGAAGTTCATGTTTCCTTTTCCTGTTTTTCAATTGGATAGGGTCGAAGAGACAGTCAAACAGAAGAACAGGACAGATGAGAACCTCAGGAAAAAGGAAAAAGAATTCTACGAACTAAAGAACGGGTGAGAATGGTGTTGATTTTTATGTATGTGTTTTGCTCTCCGCAGTACGGGTCATCACGCAACGCTTCTACAGTAAACAGTTTATTTAGAAACTAAGCCTCATCCATTTTGTTACATTATAAGTAGCGAGCACTTACGGTAACTCCATGTAGCTGTCTAATAATAATATATAGCATCTATAGTGACTAACGTGACTAGGATGGAATGCTACTCCATCGCAGATTATCTTCAGCTTGCCTCAATAATTTATACAATGAGTAGAGAGAGACACTGTGAGAGTAAAACGTATTGTCCAAGATCACCGATCGTAGCCTTACAGTTTCTTAATTTCCGAAGAGTAAAGACGTTTATTTATGATCAGAAGAAGCGATGAAGAAAACGCGAAAAGATCAAGCTGTACAATCATACTTAGTCTATGACTTCCTTCTTTCTTTTCTTGACAGACTCGAAAAAGTCACTGATGAGAATGAGCGATTATGCGAGGAGTTGAAATTCAAAGAACAGAAAGTACAGTCTCTACAGAAAAGGTTTGTAAATGAAAACCTTGTATTTGAATTTTCTGTCAAAAGCGTTGAACTTAAGGTTTTGGACTGATACCAACGGAACGAACGGAACGAACGGAACGAACGAAACGAATGGAACGAACGAAGCAAACGAAACGAACGTAACGAACAAAGCAAACGGAACGAACGAAGCGAACGCAACGAACGAAGCAAACGGAACGAACAAAATTGAACCTGTCTGTCTTGTTGTGTTCTCCAGAGTGGAGGAATTAATGCTGTCCCTGGACGAGAGCTCAGAGACCCTCAATAAGAACCTTAAAGAAAAGGAAAAGGAGAACAGAAATCTTGAAAGAAGGTAAATAGAGGAGGTCACCGTTTTTTTTTCTTCGTAAATTGACAGCGTTTCGTTTGATCAGTCTTATTATGGTCAGTGAAAAGTCAGGGAATGTCAATTTTCTTCATGGGTGGAAACCATGTCTCACCTTTTACCTTTAAAGGAACTACGTCACGGTTTGCGCGTCTTGAAAAATTCAGCCTACATTTTTCAAGTTCGCCATTTGCAATCCGTCTTAATCTTCTCCATCCTTAACCATCCTTGTTCTTTTTTGGTTTATTATTGCCTCTTTGGTGTTTCTCTACTTTAATAAACTATTATTTTGTGATTTTCTTCAATTTGAAAGAGCTCATTTAATGATTTTTTTCAGGATTGAAGAACTCACTGAATCGCTGGACGAGAAAGAGAAAATCAAACAAGTTGTAAAGGAACGAGAGGAGAAGATAGAAACGATGAACAGAAGCTTTGATGAAAAAGACAAACTGTTACAAGAAATTGAAAGCAGGTTTGTGATCGGATTTCTCATCATCATGGACTTGTCTTGATATATCATTAAACAAATTCTCTCTAATACTATATAAGAAATGTTTCCAGACCAGTAAGGAGAATTTGTATGTTGACTTCAAGGCTGAAAGGATAGACTTGAGTGTTGTACCTTTACATAACTATTGTAAAGATATGCGAGAAGATTTAGAGATGAAAAGAAAGAAAAGAAAGCCTTTTGCAACAATGTGGTCCACATCCCGTCCACATGCCATCCACATCACATCACACGAACATTGCATTATATGTATCTTTTCTCTTTATTCAGGTTGGAAGAATCGAATGGGGAAAGGAAAAAGCTTGAACATGTGGTTAAACTGAAGGATAAGAAGATTGAAGCACTCGAGAGCAGGTACATTTGGTTTGCTTCTCAAAACATGTTACATGTAAAAATAAACATTTACGAGTAAAAATGCCCAGCCGTATTACACAAATTTCCGCTGAATAAATTGTTTATTATACGACATAATTCTTTCCTAAAATGTAGGCTTTCCGTAGCGCGCGGTCAGGGGGACTAAGACCCGTGTAATACGGCCTCATATTTGCACTCGTTTTGGCGCGTATTCGTACCCAAAAATGCTCTGTCGTATAATACAATGTAACGGTTGTTATTTGTGTTGACTGTTCACAATTATTGGACACAAACGGTTTGTGCGCAGTATTGTGTCGTCTTCACCTTTGTTACGACGGTAATGACATTGACAGCTTAAATTTAATTAAAGGGGTTAACGTCACGGATAACGCTTCTTGAAAAATGCAACCTAAAAGTTTTTAGTTTGCCGTTCGTAATCCGTCTCAATCTTCACCAGTCTTAACCATCCTTGCTTCTTCTTCGGTTTATTATCACCTCTTTGGTGTTTTTCTACCTTTTCTATTATTTTGAGGTTTCCTTCGACTTGAAGGTAACTTTGTACATCATAGAAATGACTTATGCCATCTCATAGCTCCCGTTGTATCTTTACCTTTATGCCGGCTAAAGTACTGTATTGACAGCTTGTTTGTTTGACTTGTCACGTAGTCTTGCCGAAGTGGAAAACACCAGCACGGTACAAAAAGACGATGGAATCATGGAGATGAAGAAAAATGTGGAAGGCAAAGATAACAGAATCATTGAACTGGAGAGCAGGTATTGTATGCAGAATACGATATAGACGACGAGCAGTCCCTCACGCGAGCGCGCGCGAAAATCACCTTCCACGAGGAGTCGCGTCTCCTCTTGGGAGGTGATTTTCGCGCGCGCTCGCGTGCTCTCCCACTCGACTATCCCTGAGAAAAATGAGGGACTACTCGTAGTCTAAATACGATAATAACAAGAGAAGATGAACTACGAGAAGCATTTCCCCATACATGGGTCTCTTCCAATGATAATTTTTGTGTTTCAAGCAAAAGCGCTATGGAGTTGAAGTTTGTGCCGTAAGAGTAAGCGCAACAAACGAGAAATCGGAATCACCGATGCCAATCAAAGCGAAGAACTAACAAAATCACTGGGGGTCCATACAAGCTGTGCTCGGCCGCGCTTAATATTAATAGGAGACAAGAGAGACGACTGGGGACGAGTCAGCTGTGCGAGTGCTGTGTGACCGTTTGTAGTTTCGAAATAAAAAGAAATGTATGGGAATACCAAAAGGATCGTATTATTGTGAGTAAAATTTACATTTAAAGAACTTTCAAAATAAACGTAAACTTACCTCAGTTGTTGTGACGTACAGTAAACAGCAAACGCAAAACCCTTCAAATCGCTGAAATTCGCCGTTTTGAGCCGCAAAAATAACAAAACACAACAACTGAGGTAAGTCTACGTTTATTTTTACTTGCAACAGTTCGCAATAATACGACACTTTCGGTATTCCTAGACCTTTTTCTTCAAAATGGCCGCCGCAAATTCATATTAAACTGAGCGGAAAATCAATACCAGCACTGAAAGACCACCTCTTGTTTGGTAATCGTACAAAGTTTGGTTAGGTTAGGTTCTACCTTAGCCGAGAAAATGGAAGTTGAAAAAACTTCCGTTTCCTCGACTCAGGTAGAACCTAACCTAACCAAACTTTGTACGATTACCAAACAAGAGGTGGTCTTTCAGGTGCTGGTATTGATTTTCCGCTCAGTTTAATTTTAATCATTCTGAATTTGCGGCGGCCATTTTGGAGAAAGGTCTAAATCCAGCAAACATTTCCAGCTTGTATGGACCCCTGGTGACAAAACCGAAACCAATGAACCGTAGCTTATCGTACGAGGGCTGATCCACTGCAGCGTGCTAGCAATTCAGAGCGTGTGTTTCACGTCTGTAGAATGAAAGGTATTTCTCTATAGGTATTTCTCTAGTTCCAGGCCGAAGTATTCAAACGCAAACCACGTTGTCAGGGGCACCCAACGATAAAATCCTGTAGGTGTCGGAACGTCGTTTTTATGTTATAACTCAGTGTGCTTTTTGTGCAGTTTTTAAAATGGCTTATTTTTAAACGCTAAGAAAGATGAATCTGTTCGGATACGTTAGCTGAACTTTCAAACTTCAGAAAATTTTAGGGATTGAAATCTTATTACCCGAATTTATGAGCTGAATTTGCCTTTCCGAAAATCCTAGCTGACCTTTTTTAGTACCCAAAACAAATTTTTTTATCTCTCCGAAAACAACAGGCATTAATTTTCCCATATTAAGAAAGTTCGAGATGACATTTCCCTAACCGAATATCGGAGGCGATTTTTGGCCTTCCGAACAGATATTCCACTGAAACGATCCGTTGGGTGCCCCTGATGTTGTTTGTCAACCACGTTGGAAAACAGAAAACCGCTTTAAAAAGCATTCTGTGACATCACGCTGGGAAAAAAAGTTATTCGCCAAGCTGGAATGTCTCACCATTGAAAACAAACTTTGGCCGCTTAGTGTTATGAGAAAATTATTCCACTCTCCATTGAGTGAAAAGCGAAGCGAAAAGCGAAGCGAAAAGCGAAGACTTGGAACGTAGTGACAGAAGGTCATAATATTTTCTCCGAAGTACCGGTAAGCTGCGGTAGGCCAAAGTTTGTTTACGTTATAAGTTGTAAACTTTCGCTTTGAAAATAACGTACCTTACTTCCAATCCCGTCTTTTATACATGTGTTTATTATGTTAAGACATTTTTCTGTCATGGCGAAAGACTAGCGACTTCCGATGTTGTACGATGGTGCGATGATTTGTAGTTTCCGATTCTTGAATATTTAATTACTGTACGCTTAGGTGCTTGCGAAGCCGGTTTCTCAAAACATGGCACATGTAAATACCTCAGAAGTCTATTTCATTAATAGAAACCAAAAGATTGAAAGAAAGGAATATATATATATATTTTTTAATGATAAAGCAATTTACTTTGAAATTTTTACTTCTTTGAGTGGAGTTGGACAACAAATGCTCTGTTTTTATGCAGTTACTTACACCAAGCGAGTCTCTCGCTGTCGAAGAATCCTTTTTACGTTTGCACTTTGATGTGGTGAATGCAGCTTGCTAGATGTATTTGTCGTTATCTTATGTTGTTTTTGTTGCGCTTCAGATTGGAGGATGTGTCGCTCGCGAACTGCAAACTCCAACAGAGTCTGAAGATAAAAGAGGAGAAGATTACTGAACTAGAAACTCAGTAAGTATCTAGGATGAAGGCTTTGTCCACATGGTTGCCACTCGATATCCAAGCAGGGCATTTAAATTGTTTATTGTGTAGACAACAAGCACGCATTAACCCTTTCACTCCCAGTAGTGTCAAAGCTCAAAATTAAAAACAAAAATTGTAAGATATGGAAAAACAAAACACTACCACATTACAGCACTGCTCATGAGCGTTCATTTGAATGGTCACACACTAGGGCTTCATTCACATACTTAAAAGTTGGAAACACAATAATTGACTTGATGCTTGATTCTGGGAGTGAAAGGGTCGAAGGTGTGTTTCTTTCAGAGAACCAGATAAAAAATTCCGATCATTTGGATTTTAAAGATTCAAAGATCTAAACGAGCCCGCAATTTTAAAAGGTGTGCTCAATGTTGCTAGGTACGTCATGTATGACAATCCTTCTTGTACCGCGATACTGTTAGCTGAACGCATTATTTTTGGATCCGTTGTAAACAAACACTTTGGATCCAGAATCCAAATTAAATACGTTTTCTTTTCTGCAGGATTGAAGATATTGAAAGTCTTTCGTCCGAGAAGAACAGATTGAGCCAAAGTTTGGATCAAAAAAACAAAAAGGTTTTGGATCTGGAAACAAAGTAAGATTGGTTTCATAATAACTAAAAGCGCGTTGCCTTTGTCTTCATAACCAATTCTTCTCATGTATTAATTTATTTGTACAACATTAAACGCTTTTTGGATCAACAGGCTGGAAGAAATGTCAAGTGATAACCAACGATTACAGCTCAGTATCGAGCAGAAAAATGGAAAAATAAGATCGCTGGAAAACAAGTATGTTGGAGAGTTTGTTGAAATGCAATAGGACTATGTCCTGTTCAAATGTGGTGCATTTTGCGAGTTTTCAAGCGTTAGGTTCGAGCCCTGTCTCACTTGTGTTTGTTTCAGGGGTTTGGAGCTGGAGGAGTCGTTGGGTTCATCGCATCTCTTACAACAGAATATCAAACAGAAGGACGAGAAGGTGACGTCACTAAATCAGGTCATACAGGAAAGAGAGGAGAAGCTTGCTGAAATAGAGAACAGGTCAGAGTTAATTCAATAACTGTGGTTTTACCTTTCGAGTCTGTGGATGAAACCCTAGTGTGTGACCATTCAACTGAAAGCTATTGAACAATACTTTCACGTGGTACTATTTGTTTTTGACAATTTTGCAAAATGAAATTGAAGATTTTTTATTCAGTTTTCAACTTAGCACTCTTGGGAGTGAAAGGGTTAAAGTCTGTTCCAATCCAATGGAGCGCTTCATCAGCTTCTTGAAATATTATTTTTAAGAGCGTTCTTTTGATTGAAAACAGGTTGGAAGATGCCCAGGCTCGTAACCACAAACTGACGCACAGTCTGAAGATAAAAGAGGACAAAATAACAACCTTGGAGGAAAGGTTAGCAATCTTATTTGATAGATTATGATCCTTATTTCATTTACAATTTAGTAATCATTTGGAGAACAGTAAATACGTCTGGGATTTAAAGAATTCGGAATTATTTTTCCGATTAAGTTTGTGTAACTAACTGAACAAAATCGTTCTCAGATTTCTGCCATTAACATTTACCGTCATTTCTTTCCATACATATCTCACATATCGACAAATCTAATCCTAGCAGTAATGCGGGGTGTTTGTCACATTTGAACCTAGTTACATGGCCTAAGCTCCCATGAATCTCCTGTAGCTCAGAGGTAGAGCGTCCGACCGGTGTGCGGAAGGTCACTGGTTCGACTCCTGTCAGTACAAGTCCGCGTAGCATGTGTCAATATCTTTCTCATATAATATTTAATGATAATTTCCTTTGTGTGTTGTATAGTGTGGAAACTTTGGACGAGCTAGTGTCTGAGACCAACAAGCTGAACCAAGCTGTTCAACTGAAGGACGAAAAGATCAAAGCATTAGAAAACAAGTAAGACCACACCCAGCCACGTGCTCGCACGTGTTATTTGCTGTATTTTACATACTATAGATTTTCATGTTAATTTTTCACTGGACGAGGAACGAAGGAAGTGGAACATGTTTTATTACATACTGCTGGAGCCTGGGTCCGAGGGGATTCAAGGTCGTGTGACATGTGCGCCATTTCTAACCATCCTACCCACCCACCCACCCACTCACCCACCCACCCACCCACACTCTGGGGTCATAGGTTTTGTTCTATTGTGGCAAATCATTTCAAATCATTTCAACAGAAAAAATTTAACAGAAAACAGTTGGAAAAGTGTTCTTTTGGGAAATATGATCTTGATATCGGTAGAGAATGTTGATTAATGAAACCAACTGAAAAGGGCTGTTCCCAATAGATCACGACGGTCTTTATATTTTATTCAAATGTCTCCTCAGGCTGCTGGAATTTGAAGAATTGTCCTCTCGTAACACCAAGCTTACAGAGTACCTCAAGCAAAAAGATAACAAGATTGTTCGACTTCAGGAAAGGTAACGTTATCATTACACTCTTATACTGCGTTCACACTAGTAGGCCGAAACACGAATGAGACATGTTTTACTATGAACAGTGTTTGCAATTGTTGATTTTCGTTCATTTCACTTTCCAGGCTCGATGAAGTTGAAGATGCCGTGAATATCAACGGCAAACTTAATCAGACTGTGAAGCACAAGGAGGAGAAAATCGCCAACCTGGAAACCAGGTCATTACAATAATACAACAGCCAGTTCATCAGCGGATTCTGGGTGATTGGTACCTTTAGCAGGGATGGCGCAGTTGTGAGAGCGCTCGCCTTCCACTCATGTTGCCTAGGTTCGACTCCGGCCGAGAGTAGAGTTTGTTGTTGGTTCTCATTACCTTGCTCTGAGGATTTTTCTCCCTCCACAAAAACCAACACTTCTAAATTCCAATTCGATCTGGGATCCGAGGGCCACAGGTTGTCAGTCATAAGACTGTTACACTTAAAAGTGTTACCCTCGTTAAACAAAGTCGATTTATTTTCTTTATTTTGTAATCCCGTTTGTTTACAGATTAGTGACTCGTGTTTATGTCATTACAGGATCGGTGAGATGGAAGATGAGCTGGATAACAAGGACAAGGAACACAGAGAGATGAAATACAAGAGCGACGAACGAATCAAAATGCTTGAGAGGAAGTACGTGTCTTTAGCGTTAAAAAATATAAAAATATATCTCGTTTTATAGCATCGTTTTCACTAGCGACGCAAGCACAAGCGCAAGCAACATACACAGACGCAGTAACGCGTTGATTTGTCCTAAACAAAAGGCACTGATGATCAACGCGTTACTGCGTCTGCGTATGTTGCTTCAGTGCGCTTGTGCTTGCGTCGCTAGTGAAAATCAGGCTTAAACTAGTATGCATGGAGGACTTTTTTCAGTTTAATAATATTAAGGATGGAAGATTAACACGGATTATGAACGGCGAACTTGAAAAATTTAGGCTAAATTGACAAACCGTGACGTAGCTCCTTTAAGCTTCGGAAGACTTTAAGTTAAAACATTGTTATACATATGAGTAAATGGGTTGAAATTAAATTAGATAGAACCACCAGATGGGTGGAGTTAGTTAGAAAGAGAGAGTCTTAATCGTTAAGTTCTAACCCAAATATTAATTCAATAATTATTTTAGATAGTCATCCAAGATACAGCTCTAAATATCTTTATTTCTTTATTGATTAACCTCTAAATTTATTAACCAAAACATTACGTGTAATGTATAAACACATTAACATTAGATATGATATTGTAATTCACATAAATAAACCAAGGTGAAGAACACAACAGTGTTCTGCGCTCCATGAAATGTGCTCCAACTTGCTCTTGAAACGTTCAGCATAAACTACTTGTGAGCTTCGCTGGTCAGTTGATGGCAGGAATCGTGTTTTTGGACTGATTGAGTTTGTTTGCAGCCTGGACGATCAAACCAGTAAAAAAGTGCAACGACAAAACAGCGTGAAAAGAAGAGAAGATAAAATTGTAGACTTGGAAAAGAGAAGAACAAAGTAAGTTTAAGATTGCGGCTGAAATGTAGGCTCCGCTAGCTTTTGTCGATTTAAATGCTGCGCGCAATTTTGCTGCTTTTCTTACATATCTTTCTTTTTATAATCTTTTGTTCTCCGTAACACTTTTTGCCTTCATCTATGTAACCTTAACTGCTGACGATAACTAACTTTGGTAATACATTAACTTAAATAAGTAATTTGGTATAATTGCACGATGATAATTATTCTAACAATGGTAATTTGGCATAATTAGTACACGATGGCAATTATTCTGACTTGGATGAGTGTGGTACAATTAATTACACAACAGTAATTATTCTAACTTTGCTAATTTGGTATAATTACACAATGGTAATTGCTATTCTAACTTTAACAAATGTAAACCGAGTAAATAATAACATTAACCATGCTAATTCTGTATAACTCTTTCTTATAAATGGCTCTTGATAACGCTTGTTATTACCTGTAGCTTATGTTTTCAGCCTGTTATCGTATTTACCTTGCAAGTCGTATAACTGTATTTTATTCACACAAAGTAGCACATGTTTATTCCAGACTCACTCGTCCCCAGTCGCCTCTCAAGATAAGGTCATCAGACGCAGAGAATGACGGGAAAGAGGATATAGAAGAGGAGAAGTGACAGGAAGATTATCCTTCAAAATCATTCAAAATTTTACTTGAAAATTCGGCAATAGTAGCCCGCAGACCCCTGGGGAGACTCCTCGAAATTTGTGGTGGGATGTGCCGCCCGCCGTTTTCAGATCAAAATATGCGATTTTCCCTAACCAATTTCAGACCTGACCCTTCAAAATTTCCCCCTTTCCAAGCTAAAATGGCAAAAATATATACCCTATTTCAGACAGGTAGGCAAAACATACCTAATCTGAGACCAAAATGTTCAAAATCTAAACACATTTTCAAACCAAAACGGCTCAAAAACCATAACCTTTGGAGGGGGCACGATGGACTAGCATCCCATCCAGGGGAGTAGCAATACTCCTAGTCACTTCATGCTACAGACACCGGAGCGCCAATATCGATGAGCCATGTGACTCTTCTTCTGATCGGACTTCATCGTCTCTGGAAACCGACGTTAGCGCTGGCGTGCTGAGAAGCTAGACTGGGAAACAAATTTGTCTTAACTACGGAAGGGGAAAGGGGTATTCTTTTGCATGATCAGTTTCTAATGACATTTTGATCATAATAAACAGGCTTGAAGAGTATGTAGAGGAAAGAGAAGGCAAAATACACGACCTGCAGTCCAAGTAAGTTACCAGCTAGCCTGCAAATACAGCCGCCTTCCATCGCGGGACGATGTAAGCGGCGCGCGATGGAAGGCGGCTGTATGTGCAAGCTAGTTACTAGCTCAGGTACTCAAAGCTCGTGAACTTCCGCTATTTTATATCTTTTTTGCTTTCGAACTTCAAATGAAATGTCCGTTTTTAATGTGTGCTACATAACAAGCAAAGAAAATGTTGGAGCATTATAGAGCTCGTTCTGGCACAAATTAACCTTTATTCAATCTCGTCCCCAGAGCCAGCGCGTTTCGGTCAGCGGTGACCGAACGCCCAACGGCTCTGGGCGATTCAAAAACCAGAACCAAGGAACTTCAAAAAAATTCAAGCGCCCAGAATATTCCAGAGTCCGAGATTCCTTGGTGCTGACCAAAAGGATCGCGGCCTCTGGGAACGAGATTGACCTTTATTAAGCCCTGGCCAAAAAAAGCCATTTGAATGCTCCTGCGCGCACTACAATTCAGTACTCGAAGTAAACAAAAAACGTGCGTTGACTTGCGTTGGGTCGCCAAACGGTGGTAAACCTGCGTTTACTTGCGTCTCCGTTTGGCCAGGACTTTAGAAACAGAGTCGATTTCAATTGACACTGAATTTCCTTTTCATCCATCTTGTCCCTGTGTAGGTTGGAAGGCACTGTGAACAGATACAGAAAGCTGGACATGACTGTTGGGGAGAAAGAGATGGCTATAGCTGAGCTACAGGCAAAGTAAGTGGTAAAGGGCTGTAGCACGCCAATGCGCATGTGAAGCTTTTACTGAAAGAGGTAATAATAAACCAAAAAGGAACAAGGATGGTTAAGATTGGGGAAGATTGAGACGGATTACGAACTTCGAACGGAGTACGAACATCAAGATGCGCCATCCGTGACGTAGCTCCTTTAAACCAGTGCAAAACACACACATGGGCAGAGAGAAGTTTTGGTTTAGAGCGTTTTTCAATTGAGTGTCGTAATACCAAAACCAAAACCAAAGCAATTACAATGACCAATCACAAGTTTTACAGTGTGACTACTGGACTGGCTGGCTCAGATCTGCTAGAATATTATCTGAACTTTGCATTTGTATTGTTTCTGTTAGGCTTATTGAGGCTCAGGAGGCGGCCCGTGAGATACGAAAACTCACCCAAATCATGAAGACAAAGGATGCAAGAATAGAAAACTTGGAGACCAAGTGAGTATTTAATCTATTTGAATATGTGGTTATTGTTCATCGTGGTTTGAAAGATAGATATTAACCCATAGAGTCACTCGAGGTGTTGATCGCGACGTTTTGACTGCTTGAGCAGTCGCAGTCGAAACGGAAAACAGTGGAAACATCGCGATCAACACCTAGTGACTCCATCGTGAGACAAACGATTAAACGTTCATCTATTAATCTATTTATTAGTTATTTTACCATTGTAAGACAGCTAAGACAGCGTTAGGAACTTACTTGAGCTACTGGGTTCAGAACCAGCCGTCGCACTTTCATTTCATCCCTGCATAGGCCCAGGGACCAGGCTGATAACTTAGCACTAAGAGATCTGTGTAGTGCCTCTGATTGGCTGTTACTGTGTTACGATTTTCCTGGGGTGAGTAACAACCATTCAGAGGCACTTCACGAATCACTGAAGTGCTACGTCGCATGAATTCTCAGACGTCTCTGGTAAGAGTTGAAAATAAGCATGCGACGAGTTTTCTCACGCTCAAGTGGACAATGAAGAGGAGGTGATCGAAGACTTTCAAATAAACAGGCAGATTTGCCATTCAATATATGCAGTCCGTTCTCATGCTCATTGGAAGTCGAGGAATTTTTCTTTGTGTCAAGTATTTTATCATTGCATTTAGTCATTCTTGTTCTTTCAAGCAAAATATGTTTGAAGCCACCATGACCATTCATTCAGCAATAATTTCCTTTGTTCTTTATTTCTTTTCAGATATGAGAATGTAGAAATTCAATTCACCAGCCAGGAAACTGACATCAAACTAAAAGACGAGAAAATCGACACGCTTCAGAAAAGGTATCGCTTTTTCATTTGGAATCACCTCTCTAATAGTTGACCGAACCCTTCATTTTAGTGAGAGGGTTTCGTCCAGACAGAGTCGTTGTCGCCATACTCCTCGTTTTACCCTTGATCTGTATAGGTAATCGCATGGGGCCGAGTGATTTTCGGAAGTCTTCGGATATCTTCGGGTCATTCATCTTCGGAGAACGTCTGAAGTCTTGGTCATCCGTGTCCTCGGGCGACGAAAAAAGACCGACTGCTCAAGTCAGTCTATTGTCACCATGAAACGTCAAGATCGCCTGGTCATCTCATCATCATTATTATTATTTGCGCCATGCCACGCACAAGGCCTGATCACTCCATTCATTGTTGTAAATTGCCAGAGGCTTTTAATCGCGCGGGAGCTGGAGAGGAGGAGGGGGTACCTGCGATGGACTAGCATCCCATCCAGGGCCTGGTTGCATAAAGCAACTTACGATTAAGTGGGAATTTCTGCAACCATTCCCTGTGTTCCACTGAAAGGATTTTCTTGGACGATATTATGGATAAATCGGCCGAAGGTGGATTAAAGAATATACGAAACACAAGGACGGTGCGAAAAAATCCTCTGCAACACAGTGAATAGTTGTAAAAATTCCCACTTAATCTTTATGCAACCGGGCCCAGGAGAGTAAGTCACTTCATGCTATGGAAACCAGAGTAAAGAGCCGGTCTGATAAGACACTTGGCTCGTAGAGAGACTTTAACCTAACCTTTAATGGCCACAGTTACTAACGAATGCCTTGTTTCCTGTCAGGTTGGACGAGACTCTCAACTTGAATAACAAACTCGATCAGTCCGTGCGTAAGAAAGAGGAGAACATCCGTACGCTGGAGAAAACCCTCCAGGCAAACGAGCAAAGGTACAAAACGATTGAGTTGCTTCTGACAGATTTTATACACACTCTGTTAATGAAAGTGAAGTTTTGAAGTTTGAAGTCTGTCACTTTGCTTCGGGATGGTGAAGCATGTAGTCTTGGATCGATCTGCATTAGACTACGAGCAGTCTCTCATTTTTCTCAGGGATAGTTGAGTGAGAGAGCACGCGCGCGCGAAATCATCTACGATGCCTGAGAAAAATAAGGGGCTGCTCTTAGTCTAATCTGCATCGTTTGCAACGTCATTCAGCATGTACCTAACGAAATAATAGACAGCTAACACAAACAATACTCTCCGCGGACTAATTGGAACAACTGAAAATATAGCTTTTAAAGTGGTGCAGATCGTGATATTAGAGAGTTAAAGCATCACGTTCGTTTTTCCCGCGAACAACAAAAATTCAACTTTTGCCGTCTGCCGTTTCTACGTCAAAGTGAGTAGCCTCGCGTTTATCGTGAACGTGGGAATTATTTCCGATTTTTCTGATGGATTTCGCGATTCAAGGAAAAGTAAAGATAATCAACTGCAAGCTGACGTTTACCGTTTGCCGTAGAACGCGGTGCATTTGCGTCCCTTCGTGTACGTGTAGCGTGTCTTTGTCACGCGGTGTCATGAAATGCGATTTGATGTCCTCCGTGTTTTACATATAATGCCGTGCGGTTTAGTTACTGAAGGGTTGTGTGCGATTCAATCTTAGCAGATGTTCGATGCAGTGGCCAACTCGAAAGCGAAAGCTACTTTGGTCACTGTGCACATATTTCTGTAACAATTTTTGATTTTATCTTTCTTTTTCTTTTATGTATTTTGATTGTACTGTATTTCTGTATTTTCTCTTTTTGACAAACAGTGTATAATAAAAAACTGAAACTGAAACTGAAACTGAAAGGTCACGTTTATTGTTTTTTAGGGAAGAAGAATTGGAAAAATTGCTTGAAACAAAAACTGGAAAAGTATTGGAATACAAGATCAGGTAACGACACGTATTCTGTTGATACTCCTGTGATTCCCAACAATGATCAACACGGAATTTCTTTATACAGTTTCAAGTCATTTTCAAGCTTACAGTGCTGCTACTGTTACCGGGGCCACTTAAACTAAACTAACCAATCAGATTACAGGTAACGAACAATGCATTCCAACTAAAATTGTTTGAGCCAATCAACAGCGCGGAGAAAACAATGACCTGAAGTGCAAAATTTGATGGAATGCAGTGTTCGCTTCCCGTAATCTGATTGGTTAGTTTAGTTTACAGTGCTGCTACTGTTACCGGGGGCCACTTGAACTAAACTAACCAATCAGATTATACAGGAAACGAACAATACATTCCAACTAATCGTTTTTTTGAGCCAATCAACAGCGTTCTGAACATCGATTGGCTCAAACGATTTTAGTTGGAATGCATTTGTTCGTTTCCTGTAAGCTGATTGGTTACTTTAGTTTAAGTGGCCCCGGTAACAGTAGCAGCACTGTAAGTGGCCCCCGGTAACAGTAGCAGCACTGTAAAGTTCAGGAGAAACTGAAATAATCATCTACTTGTGGAGATATTGTCTCGATGTACCACCAAAATAATTTTCAGAAATAACATTAATATCGAAATAAGTAGGGAGCATTACATGTAATAGTTTTTGCGGAAGATTCAACGCTTTTATAAGAGCTTCCTGCTCTTCATTTAATAACTTGAATACCACGAGGAAAGTAGTTATGTGTTTGGCGTTGTTTTTGCGTTTTGCTGAGCTTCATAATTGTTCAAAATCTCGGTAAACGGCTCCAACCAATCAGAGCAAAGGTTTTGTCCTTTCAGCCAATCAGGTGAAACATCAAAACCAATCGTCGTTTGGCTCACCCGACCTTTTCCCGCGCTTTTCTCCGATTGCAATATTGTTTTCTTATTGGTCCATGACATCTCCTCTCCTCGGCCACAGTGATTGGCTCTGCTCTGCGGCAGTCATTTGAACGGTGCTGCCTGCTTGTGAATGTATATCCGTAGCCGTTATAATTAACGTTCATTCTCCTTCAGAGTAAAAGAACTAGAAACTGATGTGGACAACAAAGACGACAAGCTTGCAGAGCTTCAAAAACGGTATGTTGACTCATGTGAAGGGTGGCAACAATTCTTTTCTATTAACTGTCTTCTAGACATCGCGCGAGTTATTTTTCTTCTTCCTCACCTTGAGTTGTAATAAAACAAAACAGTAAAATCAGTACCTGACATATAGCTGCACACAAATGCAAGCTGGTTTGTTTAACCCTTTCACTCCCAAGAGTGCTAGTTCATAACTGAGGAAAAAAATCTTGAATTTCATTTTGCAAAATTGTCAAACAGCACTTGGAAGTACTGTTCAGTAGCTTTCATTTAAATGGTCACACTCTAGGGTTTCATCCACAGACTCAAAAGGCACAACCACATTTATTGACTCAAGGTTTGATTCTGGTAGTGAAAGGGTTAATAGCTCACTTTCCTCTTATCAATTAACAAGTTTATATGAGAGTGTCTTGTCTTCTAGCTAATCACAGTATTCTACTAATGTGGGACATTATTCTCCGAACCAAGGATTCGTTACATTTTCAGTAGTGACTCTTTACGTCTCCACATTGGAGACAGGTCCGCCGCCATTTCTACGTGGTCATTCGAGGAACGTGTAGGTTAGGTCTGTCACCGTACAGATGTCATACCTCTGGTACCGCAGACTGACAACCCTCCTTCAAAGCAATTAAGAAATTCTTCCTAAAATGGCGGGAAAATTTCCGAACATTCCTCAGCCGATACTGAAGGAAATACGTGTCTTTTTTCAACGTGTTTTCTTCACAGGTCTTTTCGCTGCCTTTGCGCTCGGTGTCTACCATGTAATGATTGGACTAAGCTACAATGGTATAGCGCATTTTAATTTGCCGTCTGTCCTCCATTTTAGGTTGGACAGCTTGAGAAATGCAGCGACAGCGGACACCAAGCTAAGTACAACGCTGAAGGAAAAGGACATCAAGATTGCAGAAATGGAAGAGAGGTACTGGCGACAACAACCCAGAAACTATTGAAAGATCTTTTAAATGCCTACTTTCATCTAAGTCGTACGGTTTTGTTTGAAATCTTGCTATTGTCTTAGTGAAATGCGAAAATAATATTTCACTAAGGTAGAGAAACACCAAAGAGGTAATAATAAACCAAAAAGGAACAAGGATGGTTGAGATTGGGGAAGATTGAGATGGATTGCGAACGGCGAACGGAGTACGAACATCCGTGACGTACATGTAGCTCCTTTAATCCAGTGCAGTACACAGATATGGGTAGAGAGAAGTTTTGGTTTATCGCACGTCATATTTGAACGGAGCTATGTTACGATATATTTAGTCATTTTCCGATGTACAAATCACATTCTAATCGAAGGAAACCATAAAATAATAGCTTACTGAGGTAGAAAAATACTAAAGAGGTAATAATAAACCAAACAGGAACAAGGATGGTTAAGATTGGGGAAGATTGACACGGATTATGAAAGTCGAACTTGAAAAATTAAGGCTAAATTTTTCAAGATGCGCCATCCGTGACGTAGCTCCTTTGAAGTATTTAAATTTTACTTCACGTGTAGGCCGTAGCTTCAGACACCAAAGATTATTGTTCCTAATAACTTGTTTGCCTGTTGCTAACGTACGTGGCACGTTTGTCTGTGTTCTGTGTGTTGGCGGCAAGGCTAAACTGTATTTTTTAACTTCTCCTCAGGGTAAAGGAATTATCAAGCACCTTTGGTCAAGTCGATAAACTGGAAAAGACCAAGAAAGAAATGGAACAGACAGTATTGGGTCTGGAAACCAAGTAATACCATCATTATCACTTCTTACTCGTTTTTATTCCCTTATTATGAATAATTTGGGAGACGCGGTGGCCTAATGGTTACTGAAAACCTATCAGTATGAGCGGCAATCTCGTTCCCAGAGTCCTCGTTACCCTTGTCCAGCGGTGGAGCGGCCAACAAGGACCTCTGGGATAGAGTGATCTGCCTGACTTGCGCAGTAAGACCGGAAGTCCAAAAATCTTGGCGTCCGTTAGTTGAAACATGGGGTCGAACACATGCGCAGTAGAGCCGGAAGTCCTAGAATCCGGTCATGGCGGATCGCTTTATCCCTGAGGTCCTTGTTGGCCGCTCCACCGCTGGACAAGGGTAACGAGGACTCTGGGAACGAGATTGTATGAGCGGACGAATGCATCTTTTAATTTTCAATTTGCTGAACTCTTCGCCATTGTTCTGTAAATTTCATTCTCACACTCATTAATAATTCACCACGTTAAAACAAAGGAAATAATACCCGTAACGGTGGATTGGATATCTGGTCTTAATTTGCATCGACGTTTTATTTCTCCGTTTACTCCTTAGTTTTAGTTTTGATTGAGAAGATATATCAACACTCGAGACAGTGTTTCATCACATTTTAAAACACTGAATTTCGTCAAAAATACTCCACGTACTTTCAACTCTCTACTCAGTGTTTGGAAATGTAATGAAACACGTCTCTCGTGTTTGATATATTACATAAAAACCGAATTGGACGATACGTTCATTGTTGTACAAGACTTATTTTACTTATTTTCTTGCAGGTTGGAGGAAAGTGAAAGCCAAAACAGAAGACTGAGCCATAATCTTAAACAGAAAGAAACGAAAATTGTGGGTTTGGAGAAACGGTAATGATGTTTTCTTTGAATTAATTTCAACAGTTTGAATACCTGTGATAGCAAATGTATATATTACACAAATCATTCATGGTGTGAACTGCGGATGAACCGTGCATACAGGGGAAAGAGAGCTTCGCAGTCGCAGAGAAAGTTCAGAAAACAACAACATTATTTTATGGGAAAATGTAATCCGTCTATGCAGTCAAACCTGTATTAAGCGGACACCCTTTATTAAGTGGACAGTAGCAAAAGTCCCAAAATGTATTAGTTCCCTTATTTACTGTAAATAATACTTCTGTTAAGCGGACATCCTGGAGCATTCCTTGATTGAGGGTGTCCGCTTATCAATAATACGGGTTTGACTGTATGCCTTTTTCCACAGGGTGGCAGAAATGGAGGTCAGTCGAGAAGATAACAGCCAGTCACTCAGCATGGCTCTGAAACAGAAAGACAGCAAGATAGGACTGTTAACCCAGAATATACAGCAACAGGAGAGTGAGAACATGGCCTTGGAAGCTAAGTAAGTGTACATTCTATGAATAATGAGCGTTCTTCAGATGACTTGTGAATGTAATCAGCCATTGTGTCACCCTATGTCCAAATCCTGGTGTGTAATTCTCTGAGTCAATAACGTGTTAATCGTATAAGCCAATCGTATTGTGGAGCGTAAAAGAAACGTATGCAAAGCACGTGCAGAACGCAAGCACATCATTTGTATAACACGTGTTACTGTATATAATGTTTTGCAATCATGTAAAACGTAACTGAATCACGTGTTTAATGTTTTTCAATTGTAAAATGTAAAGCATCACGTGTAAAACGTCAGCGAATCACGTGTTTAACAGACGCCGATCACGTGTAAAACGTAAGTGAATCAGGTGTTTAACGTTTTTCATTTGTGAAATGTAAAGCCAATCATATGTAAAACGTAAGTGAATCACCTGTTTAACAGACGCCAATCATATGTAAAAAGCCTCACAACGATTTATTTTCTTCACAGATTAGAAGAAGTTACTGCCCAGGCCAATAAGTTCTCTCGGCTGATCGAACAGAGGGAGGAACAGGTACGAGGTCTGAAAACGAGGCTGGAAGAAGCTGTCCATCAAAACAACAAGATGACGCACGCGGCGGAGCTGAAGGATGACAAAATACATACACTGGAGAAAAGGTTTGTTTGATTGTTGTTTCATGCTATGGAAATCGGCCACCTGGCTTGTAGTCAAATTTATTAACCTTAATCATAGACTTGCCCACAAGTCGAACTCGGGGATTTTTTACCGGGGAGCGAAAACAAGCGCAAACCGCGAAAAATCAAGCGCAAAGTTAGACTTGTTTTCCGTTGCAGTAAATCGAATGATGTGACGTCATTTTGGTGCAAACTTCTCAGTGTCTTGTGTTTCTTGTGAGCGCAGCTATCAAACGCAGAACAATGATGAATTTATTGCAAGCAGCTCAAGCTCGCGTGCACTTTGATAGCGCCATTTCTGATTGGATAACACCACAGGAGGAAAATTCCTCCTTTAAATTTAGCGCGCTGCGATAAAAGTCCTTTGTGCCAGGACCTACGCCCAGACCGGAAAAGAGAAGCGAAGGACTTTGAGAAGTTAATACAAAGCGGAGATGTTGTCTTCTCTGCCAGTCAGCTTCTTATTCGTGCAGAACAGTTCGGTTCAGTTTTTTTAATTTCTGTTTAAACAATGTTGTTTAAATAAAATAATAATTTAAAAAAAAGGACAAAGAAAGTTACTATCCAAACCCATCATTTTCTGTTTGTCCGTGTTTTACTTGCAGGCTGGAAGTTTCGTCCAAAGAGCGGCAAAAACTCATAGAGGTAAGAACCAAACACAACTGCACTCAGCGGGTACCCACCAAAACAGGGAAATTATACCCATCCCCACCCCTGAAACGGAAGTTGCTCTCTGATTACAGTTGATTTGACCACTTTGTGGACTTTGTTACACTTGCCGCATTCCCTTGTCCATCAACCTCGTTCCCGCGCTCATTTTGTCTGGTAACGAGGCTCACCAAAGTGCTGCGCAGTTCTTCTTTGGACTCATTAACTGTCAATAGCAAACGCTATTTTATGTTTGTAACTAATATAGATTGTCGAGTCGTATGACAAGAAAGCTGAAAAGGATAAAGCTCAGAAAGCGAAGGGCGGCTCATCGCAGACGATCATCTTCAAGCCAGCGGACACCACAAGGTTAGCGGTAACACCTCATGTTCGTCACGTGATCTGAAACGCTGAATTCAGATTAATGAATGAATGAACTTTATTATAGTGTCAATACAAACACATAGCAGAATTAAATTTACTAATTGGGGACACTATTTAGAACTAATTAAAAATTTTCAGGTAATACTATTCAAATATTCAATCTGCTCTAATGGATTGAAATTCACTCTAAACTGACAACAAATCGTTCTCAACTCAAAACTAAACTAAACTTGGTACACTGGGCTGTAATATTGGAAGATGGGAGCATTTTGTAAAGTGCACTTATCGGAATAGATGACGAATATTAAAATGAGGGCGCTTATTACAAAATCATCTTAAATTTAGTGGTGGGGAGGGGGGGAGGGGGGTAATTGAGGGAGGGCGCTTATTGGAAAGAAAAAGGTTAAGTAAACTATGACTGCAGTGTAAAGATTTTCTTTGCTGTTGCTTTTATAGGTCTGGGCAGAACACTGTAGAGTTGTTGGCCATCGCGGATAGAAGGGTAGCGGAACTCAATGAGGAAATAAGAATGCTAGAAAACAGGTAACAAAAACTTAAGGCCCAACTTTGGAAATGTCTGTTTACTCATATTTAACAGACGTACATACCTACCATCTTCACACACATAAACGTACAAGCAATGTTATGGTGCTCTTGTTTTCCTACATTTTCAACTTTCGTTCCGAAAGAGTTACAATGAAGAGCCCATAAGAGTACTTTAAAAAACCTTTCCACAGAAAATTCTGCTATTGACGATAATTTTCATGAGGCGATATAACAGTTATGATTAGACGTGCACGGTTTCGGGATTTTTCATGTGTTTAAGAACAGTTTGTCACCGAAAATAGCATGAAGTAGCCCTTGAAATAATCAATCAATGTTAAATTTTTAAACTTACTACAAATAGTTTTAACTCACCATTTTAGTGCGAGAGATGTCCAAATAATATATGCGTTAGTCAGGAAATCACGTGACAAATCATTTTGATTTCCAGGGCGCCACGGTCGCGGCTCAGAACGAGGCAATGTCTGCGAGAAACGCGCAGCTGGAGATTGAGAACGAGTCGCTCAAGAATGAATTACAGAACTCCAGAGCGGACTACTCAGCTCTACAGGTGGACATGAATGACGTCAGAGATTATTATCATCAGATAGACATCGCGGCTTCAAAGATGGACACAGATGCGAGGTGAGAAGAAGAACTTACGGTACTTTTTTTTTATGCTAACCCTATTCTATTTCAAACTTTTATTACTTAATGAGCGTTCAAACAATTATAGCCAATTAGAGAACGTAAGGGGGTGGGGCACTTTCTGCCACCACCACCCCCCCCCCCCCCTCCCCCCGCGCTCACGAACGAAAAAAGGCCCAGACAGAATAGGGTTAACTCCCCTAGGGGCTTTTAATTTTAGACCGTATGGACAGAGTGGGCGGTTCTTTGGGGGAGAGAGGGTACGCAGGGTAGAGAGAGAGAGGGGAGAGCTTAATGGGGGTGGGGGGGGGGGGGGTGGGGGGGGGGGACTAACGTTCTTTGCTTATGTGAAAAATTCTACAATCACCCGCCATCCGGATCATAACTGCAATTTCTGTGGAATAAAATATATAAATTATCAAATAATAGCCGCGAATCCCAAGAAATGAGCAGCGAAGCCGTTATTATTTTGCCATCGCGCGCGACCAATTAGCTTCGCAGGCTAGATTGGAAGGGGGTTGTTATTTATATTTTTATTGTCTGAAAGAGGAATCTATTGAAAAGGGAAGCTGGTGGAGGGGTAATAGAGGAGGTGCGGTAGTTTCTGTTTTGAGTTCAAGTTCAAGTCGCGTTTCTGGTTCACATCGAAAAGTCCTCACTGTAATAGGAACTTAATTACAAGTGAATTACAAGACGCAATCCACCGTACGGAAAAAGATGGCGGCTGCACATTTTACCACAATACCTCGCGAGCCTAACACAGCCAATAGGCACATAGAAAGCCATATTTTTTGCAAAATTCGTCCCTGTACTAACAACGTACATTGTGTATTGTACATACTTACATTGAAGTTTTTAGAACTTTTCTGTGCGTTTTTATGAGCGTTTTTAGGGTTTTCGTGCGCTAAGAATTATGGGTAAATGTACCAGTCGCCATATTTTTCCGTACGGTGGATTGCAATGGACTATCTTATGGATGACAAGCATTCGACATCACGTTTTATTAAGAGGAAATTCATTTTAACCCTTCTCGCTACAATTGTTTTTGTTTTTTTGATAAACAGATGTTGGGCCAGCTCAATGCCGTATTAGAGGAGGAGAACAAGGCACTCGTGGAGCAGATCAACAAACTTGTGGAACAGGTGAATGATATACAATAAAAACCCGCGTATAAGAACCCCTATTTTTCAAACACTATGTTGATTATCAACTCGGAGTTGATAAATTAACCGCCGTAGCGAATTTCTAGAAGCTGACGTTTCGAGCGTTAGCCCTTCGTCGGAGCAAAGCACTTGCCCGCCGACGCAGCACCACAGTTACATTAGAAACTAATCCCTTTGCCTATTTTTCAAAGGCAGGCTGAAATGGTTTCTATATTGGATAGCATCAAAATAGTGTGTTGTTGCGAAGCAGTAAGCACTCCAACTGTTATTCGAAAATTCAGTGCTAAAAAATGTTAATGAAATAGGCCAATTTCGATATATTAAAATTCTAACTTGGTTCCGAGGCTTAGGGGAATAAAACAAAAGAATTATTTATTCATCCCTCAACCTCGATGTGATTTCTTTACGAATTATTTTGTTTTATTCCCTTAAGCCTCGGAGCCAAGTTAGAATTTTAATATATCGAAATTGGCCTATCGACGTTTCGGGAATAAACCCCTTCATCAGGTGAAAAAACGTTTAACAAAACAAAACAAACGTTGCCAACCTGTACTAATCACTGTTTCGTTTCGTTAGAATCAAGATCTTCTGGTCAAGTCGTTGGAAGATAAAGATCACTTCATGGACGATGAAAGAGCTTTCTCGTGAGTATCATAATCAGTTTTCGTTTTACTCATGTTTTTTCAGTGCCTTGCAATGGGAAATATACTGGAGGCAATTTCATTGTAGAGTCAAACCTTGAGTCAATAAATGTGGTTGTACCTTTTGAGTCTGTGGATGTGTGTGTGACCATTCAAATGAAAGCTATTGAGCAGTACTTTCATGTGGTACTGTTTATTACATGTATGCTGTACAAAGTGATTCTAACATTACTGTTAGTCTGTGGGTGAAACCCTAGTGTGTGGACAATTCAAATGAAAGCTATTGAGCAGTACTTTCATGTGGTACTGTTTATTACATGTATGCTGTACAAGGTGATTCTAACATTACTGTTAGTCTGTGGGTGAAACCCGAGTGTGTGACCATTCAAATGAAAGCTATTGAGCAGTACTTTCTTGTCTTGCTGTTTGTTTTTGACAATTTTGCCAAGTTACAACTCAAGGTGGATCTACACAACGCATAGTAATTTCTCTCCTTGCGTGTTTTGTCCTGCGTTGGTCCACCCATGAAAGACAGGGAGGAGAACGGGCGTCACGAGGGTACATTAATTATTGAATTGGACGATAGTCAGTTTGGAACTGAAAGAAAATCAAATGATGGTGAATTTTAACATTACAGTCAACGCGCGTCACGCATGAACGATCGAATGATGAAGGTTGCAATTTTCATGTGCATTTTCCATCCTTTAATTGAATTATTGGAAGATCAGGATCAATCTTTGAATAATCGAATTGATTCTTGGAATAATCGAATTGATTCTTCGAATTTCGTTTGGAAGTTGTTTAGAAACGTCTGTGAAGTTGGAGGATTGCTTACACGATCACGAATGGGTCGCTAGACATCAACATTTATTTTTCACGGCGTTTACAATGAAAGTATGTAAACCGTGTTTATTCGTCATTCACGCACTCTGGAATATATGCATTTCAGTTATCAAAAATTGTTTCGATCGGCTAAATCCCAATAAAAGCCGTGCAGGAAAATATAAGAAGGAAAAATTTAGTCTTTTGATACGAGTACAATATAAACATGCAGCGCCAGCGGCGTCTGGCAGACAAACATTATTTTATACTTTTATTAAAAAAGCTTTCACTTTCGAGCCGCTTTAAATACATGTCAGTGGATCTATCTGAAATGTAAATGTCGCGAAGGGCTACAACTGCCTTCACAGAAAAAAGGTTTCAACCTGTGCCAGTTAAAAACAATTTTAATACTGAACGAGTCACGGCTACGGACTAAACTTTACATAGCCAAGTCAACAGTCACACGAGCGCAAAATGTAACGTAATCCCTAAATCTGACATTTTCAAACTTTTAATAATATAAAGCAATGATTTTGCCCCTTACAATCCAAGGCAAAGGTTTTCTAGGCTTGTGATATCCCCAAGCGAATTTCTTGTTATTCAGGCTTTGAAACTACACGACTCGATCTACACCATTCCATTCCATAGTTCCCATTCCAAAACAAAGCCAGTAAAAGATGTGAACAAACACCTACGCCCCATCTCACTCACGCCAATATTATCCAAGGTCGCAGAGGAGTTTGTGGTCGAGGAGTACGTTAAGCCGGCAATGTTGAAGAAAATCGGTGCCAACCAAATTTGTGTGTGTCCCCAAGTCATCTACGACGCATGCGCTGATCAGCATGATGCACGAGTGGATCAAACACACAGACGGGAACGGGTCGACTGTTAGAGTCGTTCTTTTCGATTATAGGAAAGCCTTTGATTTAATTGACCACACTATCTTGGCACAGAAACTAGTGAATTTAGAACTTCCACAAGGAATCGCGCGCTGGATCATTGACTTTTTAAAATGCCGAAGGCAGAGAGTCAAACTAGATCGTGACTGCCTATCCGAATGGATAGAGATCCCAGCCGGCGTCCCACAAGGAACTAAATTAGGGCCATGGCTCTTTGTGCTTATGATCGATGACATAGGAGTCACGAACACCGACTTATGAAAATATGTAGATGATACTACAATAGCTGAGCCTGTTCACAAGAAAGAAAAAAGCAACATCCAGGACGCTGTTACGGAACTCATCACGAAGTCGCTCCAGCACAAGTTCCAATTAAACGAAGCGAAATGTAAAGAGCTACGAATATCTTTCGCCAAGTGTGACCCCAGCTTTACCCCAGTTTCCGTGAACGAGAAACCTATAGAGGTTGTTCCTAACGTCAAACTGCTAGGTCTGAACATTTCTCACAATCTTAAATGGAATGTGCATGTTTCGGAAATTATACGGAAAGTTTCATCAAGACTCTACTTCCTAAGGCAGTTGAAGAGGGCACACGTAGCAACAAAGGAACTGTTGACATTTTACATCACATGCATCCGCCCCATAACAGAATACGCCTGCCCCGTGTTCCACAATGGGCTCCCCAGTTACCTATCGGACGATTTAGAGAAACTGCAGAAGCGGGCACTTAGAATAATCTTCCCTTTTATTAGCTATTCTGAAGCCTTAGCAGCTAGTAACCTAGCTCCTCTCTGTGACCGCAGAGATTCCCTAACGGTCAAACTTTTCAATGAAATATCCGCTGATAAGAACCATAAACTGCACGGCTTATTACCTGAACGAGATTCGAGTGATGTCAACCTTAGAAGTAAGCGCAATTTTAATATTCCGATATGCAAGACGAACAGACTTAAGAACAGTTTTATATATTAGTAATTGTAGTAAATTAAGGAGCCTTTCTATTTTTACGATCGATCAATATCTTTCCTAATTTTAAATTTTTAATGTCAATTGCAAGCACTTTGAATATTATGTATTTTTTTGTATAGTTTTACACAATTCAGCCATCAAGCTGCAATAGTATCACAAATAAACTATCTGTCTATCTATCTACACCGGTATTCAACCGATGGGCTTTTTTGGCAAATATACATGTAAATCCGTCCCTCACTTCCCGCAGATTTGCGTATTTTTTTAACCCTCGCCAGTGTCCGTGCAAAAATATTTATTCATCTTTGTAATATCATATATATATTTTTAAAACATTCACCTGCAATTTCGAATATTCAATTTCACTTGCGATTGTTAAAATTCCATGTGGGAAGAATCATTTTTAATAATCGAATATTGAAATTGAATAATGATAAGTTTTATGAATAGTTGAAGTTGGGCGTTCATGCTTGAAGCGCGTTGACTGTAATAGAAACTCAAGCTACTCAAAAAAGAATTCCGAGTTCTCCCAACAGGAGTCGAAACCTACAACCTTCCGCACACTGGTCGGCCGCTCTACCACTGAGCTACAGCAAACTCGTGGGAGCTATGTAGGCCATATAGCTTCTAGATTCCACCTACCTTTCTCGTTAATCTGTTTGTCTGCTTTTATTTTTTAGGGATCGTAATTACTCCCTTCAACGCCAGAAAGAACGACTAGAGGAACAAGTTGATTTAGCAAACAAAGCGTTAGCGGAAAGCACGGTCAAACCAAAAAAGTAAGATTAATAATATAGGAATATTAATTAATTTAATACTGCCTGTCGCTAAAAACAGCTGCTTTATCGGGAGGTTTGGACCTGACTGGGCCGACGTTTTCCGCGCTTTGCCGCCGGTCACATGTTTCCCGCGCTTTCCGCCGCTCACTTGTTTTCCCGCGTTTTGCCACTGTTACTGCATCATGCTACAGAGACTGGAGTCACGTGTCCGGCAAGACTCGGTACCAGGCTTTCACTTTCTTACCTTATACATTTTCAAAATACTGACAATAGTTGTTTTGTCTTGTTTTACAGAAAACCTAACTTCCTGGCAAGAGTGATGGAGAAGGCTGGTTTGAAAAAGGCGAGAAACAACTTCGTAAATACAAATATAGTTTTGAATGATTCTCTACAACTTTTTCCTGTTTCGATGACGAATATTTTTGCATTAAAAGTGGCTATATGTCACGCTATTTTTTTTGCTATTCTTCCCTGTTTTTTTTTTTTTTGCGAGTCTAAACTCAAACACGTGAATGAAATATTAATTCAAAGTTGGAATCAGAAACACAGGATGATTTTTAAGCATTATTTACCACTTGTTTCATAACAAATGGAAAAACACTTGAAAAACGTCGGGCCGTCGTTTTTTCACGAGTTAACCTTTTCGCAATCCGTTTCAATCTTGTCCAATTTTTGACCGTCATTGCGGCTTCCTAGTATTCTTTTTTGTTTTTCTATGGTTTGAAACCATTTAGTGTTTCCCATTTATTTTAAGACTAGTTTTGTGTGTTAACATGTTTCATTTTCTGTTTTTTTTTTCTTTTTCTAATCGAACAGAAGAAAGATGAAACTCCCAGGAACAAAAGAAACAGTGTACAGCTTCTCCGAGTTGACAAACAGCCCATACAAGGAGGAGTTTGAGAGCGGCACGATAATAGCCACACCCATTTGCAGACGGGACGAGACAGGCAGCGAAGGCTCACGGGGAAAGCTCCACATCCGGGGACTCGAGAACAGCCACCAAGAGTTTGTTGAATTCCAGCTTAATTAGTGCCCAGTCCGATGTTGTCCTCAGGCGGCCGAGAGATGGGTTTATGTCGCCCTACATCAGCACGCCCGTGGCTGCCAGGGGCGGGAAGACGCGGAAGGCGTGCGCTTTCGTTCCGCGACGCATGACGTGTCGGCGTTCCGTGCGCGCCAAGTTCGCTCCGAGATATTCAACGATAGTGATTGGTCGCCTAGCCGGCTTGGCCGCCCGCGGAGCATGGAGACTTTAGACAAGCTGCCGAGCAGCTCGTCGACTCTGACGCCTGGTGATGAGGAATCGGGGGATGGACTTCCGGATGGAGTCGGCTCCTCGGAGAGGTACTTGAAGAAACCAGGAATGAAGCATCTGAATCCGTCTGCTTCTCCGTCAGGCAGGAGGAAGCATCACTGGGCGCGCAGCAGCCCGAACATCTCACCGGTTGTTTCAAGAAAGGAATATCCGTTTGTCGCTTGAGCCTCTACCACCCTCCCCTCCCTCACCTTCATCCGTGCTGGAGGTCATCTAGTCCACATTCCTCGCCTATACCTTGCCAGGAAGCTGGAAGAGAGGCCACCTACCCGCAGTCCTCATCGGCAGCCCTGTTCTGGCCAGGAAGGACAATAGTACATTTTCTCCTTCCCAAAGAGATACACGACAGGGAAGTATACCAAACAACCACACTCAAAATCTAGATACTGTGCCGATTCGAGAACGATCAGTGGAGCCACCTAAAAATAAGTTTTCAGTGCAAAATTATAGCATCTAAAAAATACGTCAAATAACAATAACTCTCCGTCACTATCTGGTGGCGCTGTTTCGTCGCCGTTTCAAAGAAGATCAGCGGGAGGAAAAAGATAGGTCCCTGTGGAAGGGGCGAAAAAAATATAGCGGCCCTTTCAGGGTTGTTTAATGGTGGCGTTTTTCAAGGCGCCTGTAATTAAAAAAAAAAAAAAAAAAAAAAAAACGATAAGAGGGAAACAACGGAGTAGTAAGTGTAAAAAACGAAACGGGGACGCGAAGAAAAAAAAAAACACAAAAAAAAAAAAAACTACAGTCCTCAACTGCGTGGATTTTCAAAAAAACGGAACCCCCAAGGGAGCTTTAAGGGGGAGGATAAAAAAAACGTTTGGTTCAAAGAACCAAAAACAAGAGGGGACTTCTAAAGAACTATAAAAAAAAAAAAAAAAAAACTTATAAAAAAAAAAAACACCTTGCCTTCTCGTGTGTGAAGCAGATAAGAGAAAGGGAGTTCGAGTGGAGAAAAATCGGAACGTGTGCTTAATGGCATTTTCAGAGCCATCTTCGAAAAAAAAAACCGAATAAAACGGCCAATTTGCCAAATCCAAATGTTCAGGGCCACCATTAGAAGGGAACCCACGAAAGTTTCCGGTGGGGGGGGAATATTAAAAAACACGATGGCCCTCGGGGGGGGGGGGATTAATTCCAGGGGCATTCACAAAGGTGAAAGAGGGGCCTAGTTTTCGCGGGGGGACACAGGGGTTTTGGCAGTTCATTTCCACGAGGGACAAAAGGAAAGGGGGGCCCTCCAGGCGGCGGGGGGGGGACCCAGAAAAAAAAAATGAAAGGGACTCAAGGAGAGCCAAAACCCAGCGGACAAGGGGGGGACCCTTATGTTGGTAGATTTAGTTCTGTTCTTTGGGGAAAAACCCACCCGGACCAAAAAAAAAAAAAGCGTTCCAGTTAAAACAGCTTCCATTACTGGTTTTTTCACAAGTGGGAACTGTTGTCAAAAGAGGGCGAGGGGCCTTTCCCGCCCCAGTTCGGCAGCCAGTTGTACGGGCTGGTGTTGGTACCCTTCGGTTCTTACATAGAACGCTTACAGGGGGGGTAGGATTTTGAGTCAACTCCTGTGATTGTCTCGTTGGAAACAAAAAAAAAACCGAAAAAAAACTGGAAGTTTTAGTTTTCCGTCAATCGGTCGTACCGCCATTGTTCGGGGATAAAAAAAAAAAAAAGGGGGGGGCGAACGAAGGCAAAAAACAGTGTTGTCAGGGTCAAAAACCCAAACACACGCCCGCCGTCACGTGGAATTTTGGGTGAGGGGGGACGCCACCTTTCACGCGGACTTGTCGGGGAAAAACTTGTTCCGTTCTCCGCCGATTCAAACGGCCCCAACTTGCGGCCCCACGCAGCCCACTGTCCAACCGGCCAGATTCTCGATCGGCTGTCAATATGTAATGCCACCGTGACGAGGAATATTGATTAGGTTCCAAGGATACTAGTAACCACCGTTCCACGGTATAGCGCGCCTTCCTTTGCCCGCGGGAAAAGCGGCCCGGTTTCCGCTTTCAAAAATTCCGGTTGAATTGAAGCCGGCTGTGTGAAAACAAAACGAAAAAACAAAAAGGGAAGACGAAGAATAAAAAAACAAGAAAATGGAACCACTAAAAGGTGGCATGTTACCACGGCAAAAAACCCATCCCAAGAATCCGCGGAAGGGCAGAAAAACGTTTCCAAAAAGGCGCTGCGGGCGCGGCGGGGATTCTGGGAAAATCGGAAACAGGGGGGTCTCCCCCCGGGGGAAGTTGGTGATGGAAGCGTCCCCCAACCGCATGCGCAGCAAGAATGTTCATATTCCCCAGGGGGCGCTTCCTGAACAAGAAGATGGGGGACCGGGAACGGGATACGCGTTTCCGTTGTCGTCGGTGCCAAATTCGCAAGCCGCAGGATTTGCTCCCGGACAGCTGAGAAAAGTTAACGCAAGGCACGGGAAGGGGGCGGGGCGAAGGAGAAAAGAGAAACAGAGATTTTCGTGGGGGTTCGCCCACGTTCCGTACGGAAAAAACTGTGTGGGGACACGGGCGCGGATTGGGGGAGAGGGAATTCCACGGACGGGAAGATACCCGGTGGGGTCTAACCAAAGGAGACGGGGAAAAAAAAAAAAAGGGTCCTCGGTAATTGGTTACGTGAGTACGGTGGTGTTTTGATTAGCAGGATTCAACGTGCGGCAGGGATAGTTGTAAAATAAAAAAAAAGTTTGTTGTTTATGTATTGGATATTTCCACCAATTATCAATCCTATTTTGCTTCCAAAAGGAGGACTACTTGAAAAATACAACATTGGAAAAAAAACATTTCCCGTAGGCGGGGGGGGACCACGGGCCATTGTGTTTCCTAGCTAAAATTGGCGGGTCGCTTACGCAGTCGGGGGATAAAAGTTTATACCAAGTTGAGGGGGGGGGGGGGACGGGGAAAAAAAATCCCGTTCTCCCGGATAATAAAAAAAAACCCGGGAGGGACTGGGAAGCCCGAGCAATTTTTTCGTCCCGAAGTTGCATAAGCCCCAACATGGGTGGGGTACGGGATGCATCAGTGCGCTATGCTGGGGCGGGGCCCCAATTCTCGAAAGTGTTACTCGTGAGTTGGCTCGCGGCTTGTTTCTTGATTGGATAAAAATAAAAAAAAAAAACAATTTCGGGGAAAGGGTCCTTCGAGTGCTTCATACGGGAAGATTTGCTATAAAACACGGACCCAACTTGTTCCGCTTAGACTGTACGAAGGAGGTTTCGTTTACCAGTAAATTTCTTAGGAACATTTGGGACCTTTCTCGTGCGGTTGCTTTGGGTTTAGTGTTTCGGACTGTAGTTAGTTGTTGTTTCGCTGGGCTTTTTTTTTCCCGGTTGTTCAAAAGGGGGCAACGGGATTAAGCTAATCCAGGATAAGGGCGTGAAAATATGGATTAAAGTTTTGTAAAAAACTTTTCAGTGAGGTTTTCTGTTGATATTTTTTGTCCTCTAGTTTTGACTTTTGGGGAGTAATCTTAGAACCTCTTTTACAAAAAAAACAAACAAAACCATAGCAGTGAAAAAAAACCACTTTATAAACAAAAGATAAAAAAATAAATACCCTCGAATTAAAACTTTTAAAATCCAGATTTATTAGGCGTTAAATCGACTTTTAAAAAACAAAAAAAACCTGGCCCCCACAGCTGTTGTGTTTATAAAAAATTTGGAGGTGGAACTAACTTGTTGGCCGAAAATTCCCCGGGTTCCCCTTATGCAGTGAAAAAAAAAACGGAGGGGGGGAGGAGGGTGGGGGGATTTTTTCCATCGTATATTTTCACAAGGGGGGGAAATGTGGCTTTGTTTAGGTTTGATTCGGCTGGTTGTTTTGCGTTTAAAAAACTGGATTTGGGAACAAAGGGTTCGGCACAGCGGGAAATGCCTGTTAATCTCTTGCTAATCCACCTGGTGGTGAGGGGTTTTTTAAAAAAAACCACTTATGGAGGGCGGTATACCACTGGGGGAACCGGGGTCCCCAATTGGCTGCGTCATATTTGGTGTTACCCCTTACAAAAAATTAATTTAATCAACATGGCTGCCATGGTCCTTCAGTGTCATTTTGGGAGGGTTTCCCAAAACAATGGGGGGGACTGGGGGAGTTGATATGGCTCTGGTTGGGAAGTGTAGTTAATAACAATATTAGGAGAGGGTAAGCACACACGTTTCTACGGGGCAACGGCTAAAAACGTTCAAGGCTTTCCCCACTCGAATTTCTTTTTTACTTTTTCCTCCAAAACGTTAAAAAAATAAAAAATCAAAACCGAGGAAAAAATCGAAAAAAAAATTTAATTTCCCACCCGTTCACGGGGGGATAGAACGTGAAAACAAAAAAACTTTTTCACTTTTGGGGGATCGTACAAAACGGAAAAAACGGCCAAGGGTACGGGCAAATGTGGGGATTTTTTGCCGTTTTGGCCGGGGAAAAACAA
>MU825955.1:10269-22630 GCA_029204205.1 Desmophyllum pertusum | reverse complement strand
AGTTCCTTTAATTGAAAAAAAGTCCTCCAAAACGGGGATATTTTTTATTTATTTTTAACACTAAAGACACGTACTTCCTCTCAAGCATTTTGATTCGCTCGTCGCTCTTGAATTTCATCTCTCTGTGTTCCTTGTCCTTGTTATCCAGCTCATCTTCCATCTCACCGATCCTGTAATGACATAAACACTAATCTGTCACAAAATCACTAATCTGTAAACAAACGGGATTACAAAATAAATAAAATAACTCGACTTTGTTTAACGAGGGTAACACTTCACAGTCTACGACTGACAAACCGTGGCCCTCGGATTCCAGATCGAATTGGAATTTAGAAATGTTCGGAGAAGAACCCTCGGAGCAAGGATGAGAACCAACAACAAACTCAACTCCCGGCCGGAGTCGAACCCGGGCAACATTGGTGGAAGGCGAGCGCTCTCATCACTGCACCATCCCTGCTAAATGTCCTAATCAACCAGAATCCCTTTTCAGGGATGCTGAATAAAGTGTATGCATGTAATAACCTGGTTTCCAGGTTGGTGATTTTCTCCTCCTTGTGCTTCACAGTCTGATTAAGTTTGCCGTTGATATTCACCGGCATCTTCAACTTCATCGAGCCTGGAAAGTGAAATGAGCGAAAATGAACACTTGTAGTAGATCGTGAGTATCATAACACTCGTAGTGAACCGCGGCAATGGAGATATACCAATGTGAACAAAGTGTGACAGAGACACTTTGTTCACATTGGTATATCTCCATTGCCGCGAATACACTATCTAAATTACCGCGACCAGCTCCCATCTACTAGCCTTGTAGTTCACTTGGTTAGAGCGACGGTGATCTAATCCGGAGTTCATGGTTTAAATCCACCGGATCAAATATTTCTTTGTCCCAGCGGTCGAATTTCCTTTCTAGGGCAGTAGCCCAGGGGGATTTATAAAGGGTTTATTTCCCAGTTTCTAGCACTCTCTCGTATATTTCATATAAATTTCCACGAGAATCATAACCTACTCTAGGCCCGTAGTAAATCAAAATTTTCGTTGAAGCACTCGCAAGAAACAGCGCGAGCACTCACGAGTACTCCGAAAATTGTCACGCCGGAATAGCACAATGAGAATACACAAGAGAGAATGATCTAAGAGAAGCATTCCCCCATACATGGGTCTCTTCCAATAATAATAATGTTTTGTAATCTATTTTTAATTTTCAGTCCATAGCTGAGCTATTTTAAGAGCGCTACCTGATTGGTCAGTTCGAGTAACGTGATGTCGGTGCCTCGATCAAAAGGAAATAAAATAACTTTCACAATGAAACTATAAAATAGATTTAAAAAAATTATCATGCGGCACGGGGAATCCTTCTCTTAGATCATCCTCTCTTGGAATACGTCATTTTATGTTGCTTAGTAACCTCGGCGACGAAATACAGTAAAGCCATTTTAGGGCAAAATCACGCTTAAGCTTAGAGTCTCCTACATTCGTTCGGCTCGTCAACATGAAACCTGCGGCGCAAATCCAAAGAATTAACGTACATGTAGCAGCATTAGGAGGCTGTCTCATGTCTGCAGCAGTTATTTGTTGTTCTACAGCCTTACTGTTTAAGGAGAAACGTTTTTAGCTTGAAACTAAGAGTGTAATGACCTAATAACGTTACCTTTCCTGAAGTCGAACAATCTTGTTATCTTTTTGTTTGAGGTACTCTGAGAGCTTGGTGTTACGAGAGGACAATTCTTCAAATTCCAGCAGCCTGAGGAGACATGTTAATAAAATATAAAGACCGCCGTGATCTATGGGGAACAGCCCTTTTCAGTTGGTTTCGTTAATCAACATTCTCTACCGATATCATGATCAAATTTCCCAAAAGAACACTTTCCCCAACTATTTTCTGTTAAATGTTTTCTGTTGAAATGATTTGCCACAATAGAACAAAACCTATGACCCCAGAGTGTGGGTGGGTGGGATGGTTAGAAATGGCGGACATGTCACACGACCTTGAATCCCTTCGGACCCAGGCTCCAGCAGTATGTACATGTTCCACTTCTTTCGTTCCTCATCCAGTGGAAAATTAACATGAAAATCTATAGTAAGTAAAATATAGCAAATAAAACGTGCGAGCACGTGGCTGGGTGTGGGTCTTACTTGTTTTCTAATGCCTTGATCTTCTGTCCTTCAGTAGGACAGCTTGGTTCAGCTTGTTGGTCTCAGACACTAGTTCATCCAAAGTTTCCACACTATACAACATACAAAGGAAATTATCATTGGATATTACATGAGAAAGATATTGAGAAATATATTGACACAAGCTACGCGGAAAAAGAATTACGGAGTTTTACTAACAAGAGTCGAAATTTATGACCGGTCGGAAGCTCTACCACTGGGCTACAGGAGACTCGTGGAGCTTAAGCCATATAGCTACAATACTGGCCAAAATGTTTTGGGACAATTCTCATTTTAGACTGTTTTCGCTTAGTTCGTTCAAATTTAGCGATAATTTGAGGCTTAAAAATAAACTTCCACATGGTTCCCCCCTTTTTCCCCTATGCAATGTTGAACCTCAAAAGATTTGACTTAGTGTCTAGTCCTGTGATTCAACATTGCACCAGGGGGGAGGGGATAACATATAAAACGATTTTCAGGCAAAATTTACAAAGTGTCCCAAATTGTTTTGACCAGTATTGTAGGTTCAAGTGTGACAACATCCCGAAAACTGCTAGGATTAGTTTTGTCGATATGTGAGATTTGTATGAAAAATAATGATGGTAAATGTTAAGCTTGGAAGAAATATGAGAAAGATATTAGTCAGTCAGTGACACAAGCTTACGTACGTATTTACTGTTCTCTAAATCATTACTAAATTGTAAATGAAAATAAGGATCACAATCTATCAAATAAGATTGCTAACCTTTCCTCCAAGTTTGTTATTTTCTCCTCTTTTATCTTCAGACTGTGCGTCAGTTTGTGGTTGCGCGCCTGGGCATCTTCCAACCTGTTTTAATCAAAAGAACGCTCTTAAAAATGATATTTCAAGAAGCTGATGAAGCGCTCCATTGGATTGAACAGACTTTAACCCTTTCACTCCCAAGAGTGCTAAGTTGAAAACTGAATAAAACATCTTCAATTTCATTTTGCAAAATTGTCAAAAACCAATAGTACCACGTGAAAGTATTGTTCAATAGCTTTAATTTGAATGGTCACACACTAGGGTTTCATCCACAAACTCGAAAGGTACAACCCCAGTTATTGACCCAAGGTTTGAGTCCGGGAGTGAAAGGGTTAACCTTAATGAAGATGAATAAACTCTGACCTGTTCTCTAGTTCAGCAAGCTTCTCCTCTCTTTCCTGTATGACCTGATTTAGTGACGTCACTTTCTCATCCTTCTGTTTGATATTCTGTTGTAAGAGATTCGATGAACCCAACGACTCCTCCAGCTCCAAGCCCCTGAAACAAACACAAGTGAGACAGGGCTCGCACGCTTGAAAACTCGCAAAATGCACGCATTTACGCTTATTAGGTGTAGCTTGAGAAAGATATCAGTCGGTGACATACACTACTCGGAAAATTTTCCGAGTTCTCCCAACAGGAGTCGAACCTATTGCTTTGCACAACTTGGAGTGGTAACAAAAAGGTAAAGGAAGCTAGTAAAACAACAACAATTCCTCTAAATGCATGAAGCGGCCGCGTCCCGTCCTCGACATCATCGTTATCCAATTCTTTCTTTCCCTGGTTGTGCAGTACATATAGTCTAATTGCATATAAAAAAAACTCTCCAACATACTTGTTTTCCAGTGATCTTATTTTCCATTTTTCTGCTCGATACTGAGCTGTAATCTTTGGTTATCACTTGACATTTTCTTCCAGCCTGTTGATCGAAAAAAGCGTTTAATGTTGTACAAATAAATTAATACATGAGAAGAATTGGTCATGAAGACAAGGGCAACGCGCTTTTAGTTATTATGAAACCAATCTTACTTTGTTTCCAGATCCAAAACCTTTTTGTTTTTTTGATCCAAACTTTGGCTCAATCTGTTCTTCTCGGACGAAAGACTTTCAATATCTTCAATCCTGCAGAAAAGAAAACGTATTTAATTGGATTCTGGATCCAAAGTGTTTGTTTACAAACGGATCCAAAAATAATGCGTTCAGCTAAACAGTATCGCGGGTACAAGAAGGATTGTCATACATGACGTACCTAGCAACATTTGAGCACACCTTTTAAAATTGCGGGCTCGTTTAGAATCTTTGAATCTTTAAAATCCAAATGATCGGGATTTTTTTATCTGGTTCTCTGAAAGAAAACACATCTTCAACCCTTTCACTCCCAGAATCAAGCACCAAGTCAATTATTGTGTTTCCAACTTTTAAGTATGTGGTGTGTGACCTTTCAAATGAAAGCTCATGAGCAATCCTTTTCCATATCTTACAAAATGATTTTTTTTCTTCTTAAATTTGAGCTTTGACACAACTGGAGTGAAATGGTTAATGTGCTTGTTTTCTTCTAGATTTATATATTTGCAACAGTTTGGAGCGTGAAAATATTACGGACTAATGTCAAGAACTTTCCACCTCTCAGGGTTCTCATCAGGACATGATAATTAAGCAATTATTCGCCGAAGGCGAAGTGAATATTGGGGAATATTCACCAATATTCACGAGCCTGAGGCGAATAATTGTTTTATAATATACAAAACAAACGGAAAATGTTTAATTTCTCCGAGGAAAATAGAAAAATACCAAAATATTCCGCCATTTTTTTCCCCGAGACAAAAACATTTGAACTTCGCGGCATTTCCAAATAAGGTAGAGAGGGTATAATGCCTCTGATGAAACCATGAGTAGGGAACCAATTCAAATTGCTTGAAAATGCATTATTCCATGGTTAGTATATTATAATGAATATTATATTAGTTACTTCGTTAAAAATGCGGACAAGTAAAAAAATAAAACATGAACATTGATTCCCTAAGGTGCTGTCTAAATTGTCTTATTGTTTGAGTTTCTACACAAGAAACAATTTACGGTAAGTGCCCTGCTCTGGCATCCAATACACGAAGCTATCATCCTGGATACTTACTGAGTTTCTAGTTCAGTAATCTTCTCCTCTTTTATTTTCAGACTCTGTTGGAGTTTGCAGTTCGCGAGCGACACATCCTCCAATCTGAAACGCAAAAAAAAAAACATAAGATACCGACCACTAAAGAGCAAGCTACATTCACCACATCAAACTGCAAGCGAAAAAAGGCAGCAAACTGAAAATAGAGCCTTTGTTGTCCAACTCCACTCAAAGAAGTAAAAATTTTAAAGCCAATTGCTTTACATAAAAAGATATATATATTCCTTTCTTTCAATCATTTGAGTTTCTATTAATGAAATAGACTTCTGATGTATTTACATGTAACATGTTTTGAGAAAACCGGCTTCACGAGCACCTAAGCGTGCAGTAATTAAATATTCAAGAATCGGAAACTACAAATTATCGCACCATCTAGTCGGCGTACAACATCGGAAAATCTTTAGTCTTTCGCCATGACAGAAAAAGGTCTTAACATAATAAACACATGTATAAAAATACGGGATTGGAAGTAAGGTAAAGTTAATTTTCAAAGCGAAAGTTTACAACTTATAACGTAAACAAACTTTGGCCTACCGCAGCTTACCCGGTACTTCGGAGAAAATATTATGACCTTCTGTCACTACGTTCCAAGTCTTCGCTTTTCGCTCAATGGAGAGTGGAATAATTTTTCTCATAACACTAAGCGGCCAAAGTTTGTTTTCGATGGTGAGACATTCCAGCTTGGCGAATAACTTTTTTTCCCAGCGTGATGTCACAGAATGCTTTTAAAGCGGTTTTCTGTTTTCCAACGTGGTTGACAAACAACATCAGGGGCACCCAACGGATCGTTTCAGTGGAATATCTGTTCGGAAGGCCAAAAATCGCCTCAGATACTCGGTTAGGGAAATGTCATCTCGAACTTTCTTAATATGGGAAAATTAATGCTGTTGTTTTCGGAGAGATAAAAAAAATTCGTTTTGGGTACTAAAACAGGTCAGTTAGGATTTTCGGAAAGGAAAAAGAAGCTCATAAATTCGGGTAATAAGATTTCAATCCCTAAAATTTTCTGAAGTTTGAAAGTTCAGCTAACGTATCCGAACAGATTCATTTTTCTTAGCGTTTAAAAATAAGCCATTTTAAAAACTGCACAAAAAGCACACTGAGTTATAACGTAAAAACGACGTTCCGACACCTAACAGGAAACTTTTATCGTTGGGTGCCCCTGACAACGTGGTTTGCGTTCGAATACTTCGGCCTGGAACTAGAGAAATACCTATAGAGAAATACCTTTCATTCTACAGTACGTGAAACACCCGCTCTGAATTGCTAGCACGCTGCAGTGGATCAGCTCTCGTACGATAAGGTATGGTTCATTGGTTTCGGTTTTGTCACCAGGGGTCCATACAAGCTGGAAATGTATGCTGGATTTAGACCTTTCTCCAAAATGGCCGCCGCAAATTCAGAATGATTAAAATTAAACTGAGCGGAAAATCAATACCAGCACCTGAAAGACCACCTCTGTTTGGTAATCGTACGAAGGTTTCGTTAGGTTAGGTTCTACCTGAGTCGAGAAAACGGAAGTTTTTTCAACTTCCATTTTCTCGGCTAAGGTAGAACCTAACCTAACCAAACTTTGTACGATTACCAAACAAGAGGTGGTCTTTCAGGTGCTGGTATTGATTTTCCGCTCAGTTTAATATGAATTTGCGGCGGCCATTTTGAAGAAAAGGTCTAGGAATACCGAAAGGGGACTCGTATTATTGCGAACTGTTGCAAGTAAAAATAAACGTAGACTTACCTCAGTTGTTGTGTTTTGTCATTTTTGCGGCTCAAAACGGCGAAATTTCAGCGATTTGAAGGGTTTTGCGTTTGCTGTTTACTGTACGTCACAACAACTGAGGTAAGTTTACGTTTATTTTGAAAGTTCTTTAAATGTAAATTTTACTCACAATAATACGATCCTTTTGGTATTCCCATACATTTCTTTTTATTTCGAAACTACAAACGTTCACACAGCACTCGCACAGCTGACTCGTCCCCAGTCGTCTCTCTTGTCTCCTATTAATATTAAGCGCGGCCGAGCACAGCTTGTATGGACCCCCAGTGATTTTGTTAGTTCTTCGCTTTGATTGGGCATCGGTGATTCCGATTTCTCGGTTTGTTGCGCTTACTCTTACGGCACAAACTTCAACTCCATAGCGCTTTTGCTTGAAAACACAAAAATTATCATTGGAAGAGACCCATGTATGGAGAAATGCTTCTCGTAGATCTTCTTTTCTTGTTATTATCGTATTTAGACTACGAGTAGTCCCTCATTTTTCTCAGGGATAGTCGAGTGGGAGAGCACGCGAGCGCGCGCGAAAATCACCTCCCAAGAGGAGACGCGACTCCTCGTGGAAGGTGATTTTCGCGCGCGCTTCGCGCGAGGGACTGGCTCGTAGTCTATATCGTATTCTGCATACAATACCTGCTCTCCAGTTCAATGATTCTGTTATCTTTGCCTTCCACATTTTTCTTCATCTCCATGATTCGATCGTCTTTTTGTACCGTGCTGGTGTTTTCCACTTCAGCAAGACTGCGTGACAAGTCAAACAAACAAGCTGTCAATACAGTACTTTAGCCGGCATAAAGGTAAAGATACAACGGGAGCTATGAGATGGCATAAGTCATTTTTACGATGTACAAAGTTACCTTCAAGTCGAAGGAAACCTCAAATAAAAAAAGGTAGAAAAACACCAAAAGAGGTAATAAGAAACCGAAAAGAAGCAAGCATGGTAAAGACTGAGACGGATTACGAACTGGCAAACTAAAAACTTTCGGTACCATATTACACTCGTCTTGGTCCCCTTGACCGCGCGCTACGGAAAAACACTGTTGAAAGCCTATATTTTACTTAGGAAAGAATTATGTCGCATATAATAAACAATGTATTCGTCAACGTTTATTTTTTCTCGCGAGAAAAAATAAAAATTGACTCGTAAAAATACCCAGCCGTATTACACAACTTTCCGGCTGAATAACCTCTTTTTACTCAGTAAGAACAGCGGATTTGCTCAATTTTCGGAACCGCAATTCCGACCACAACTTAGACCAACAACCTCCTCCACCAAGACCAAATGTACCTGCTCTCGAGGGCTTCAATCTTCTTATCCTTCAGTTTAACCACATGTTCAAGCTTTTTTCCTTTCCTCATTCGATTCTTCAAACCTGAATAAAGATAAAAGATTCATGTAATGCAATGAATGTACATGTGATGTGATGTGCACGGGATGTGGATGGCATGTGACGGGATGTGGATGGCATAGACCACATTGTTGCAAAAGGCTTTCTTTTCTTTCTTTTCATCTCGAAATCTTCCCGCATATCTTTGCAATAGTTATGTAAAGGTACAACAAGTCTATACTTTCAGTCTTGAAGTCAACATAACAAATTCTCCTCACTGGTCTGCATACATTTCTTACATAGTAAGTAGAGAGAATTTGTTTAATATATCAAGACAAGTCCATGATGATGAGAAATCAGATCACAAACCTGCTTTTTCAATTTTCTTGTAACAGTTTGTCTTTTTTCATCAAAGCTTCTGTTCATCGTTTCTATCTTCTCCTCTCGTTCCTTTACAACTTGTTTGATTTTCTCTCTCTCGTCCAGCGATTCAGTGAGTTCTTCAATCCTGAAAAAAATCATTAAATGAGCTCTTTCAAATTGAAGAAAATCACAAAATAATAGTTTATTAAAGTAGAGAAACACCAAAGAGGCAATAAGAAACCAAAAAAGAACAAGGATGGTTAAGGATGGGAAAGATTAAGACGGACTGCAAATGGCGAACTTGAAAAATTTAGGCTGAATTTTTCAAGACGCGCAAACCGTGACGTAGTTCCTCTAAAGTTAAAAGGTAAGACATGGTTTCCACCCATGAAGAAAATTGACATTCCCTGACTTTTCACTGACCATAATAAGACTGATCAAACGAAACGCTGTCAATTTACGAAGAAAAAAAAAAACGGTGACCTCCCTGTATTTACCTTCTTTTCAAGATTTCTGTTCTCCTTTTCCTTTCTTTAAGGTTTCTTATTGAGGGTCTCTGAGCTCTCGTCCAGGGACAGCATTAATTCCTCGCACTCTGGAGAACACAACAAGACAGACAGGTTCAATTTTCCTGCGGTTGTTCCGATAATTCTACATCAAGATACAATCATTCGTTTCGTTTTGTTTTCCTCGTTCCGTTCGTTTCTTTCGTTCGTTTCGTTCCGTTCGTTTCGTTCCATTCGTTCGTTTCGTATATTTCGTTCGTTATATTCACTTCGTTCGTTTTGTTCGTTTCGTTCACTTCGTTCGTTTCGTTTGTTTCGTTCGTTCCATTCGTTCCGTTCACTTTGTTCGTTTCATTCGTTTCGTTCGTTCCGTTCGTTCCGTTCGTTCTATTCACTTCGTTTCGTTTCGTTCGTTTCATTCGTTCCGTTCGCTTCGTTCGTTCGTTCCATTCGTTTTGTTCGTTCCGTTCGTTCCGTTTCGTTCACTTCGTTCGTTTCGTTCGTTCTATTCACTTCGTTCGTTTTGTTCGTTTCGTTCACTTCGTTCGTTCCGTTCATTTCGTTCGTTTCATTCGTTCCGTTCACTTTGTTCGTTTCATTCGTTTCGTTCGTTCCGTTCGTTTCATTTCGTTTGTTTCGTTCGTTTCGTTCTATTCACTTCGTTTCGTTCGTTCGTTTCATTCGTTCCGTTTCGCTTCGTTCGTTTCGTTCGTTCAATTCGTTTTGTTCGTTCCGTTTTCGTTCACTTCGTTCGTTTCGTTCATTCCGTTTGTTTTTTTTCGTTTGTTCGTTTCGTTCGTTCTTTCGTCAATTCGTTTTGTTTATTTGTTCGCTCATTCGGTGTTTCGTTCTGATCCTTTACCGCAAGGCTTTGGTCTGAAATATGGCTGTTATGGACGTAAACGCTTTTGACAGAAAATTCAAATACAAGGCTTTAATTAACAAACCTTTTCTGTAGAGACTGCACTTTCTGTTCTTTGAATTTCAACTCCTCGCATAATCGCTCATTCTCATCAGTGACTTTTTCGAGTCTGTCAAGAAAAGGAAGAAGGAAGCCATAGACTAAGTATATATGATTGTACAGCTTGATCTTTTCACGTTTTCTTCATTCGCTTCTTCTGATCATCAATAAACGTCTTTACTCTTCGGAAATTAAGAAACTGTAAGGCTAGATTGGTGATCTTGGACAATGTCTTTTACTCTCACAGTCTACCCATTGAATAAATTATTGAGGCAAGCTTGAAAAAATGTTGTGGGATGGACTAGCATCCCATCCAGGGGCTCCTAGTCACTATAGACACTGGAGTTAAGTGCCAGCTAGACGAGTCCCTAGTGGATTGGTTTCTTTTAACAAATTGGACGAGAGGGTTAGTTTCTAAATAAACTGTTTACTGTAGAAGCGTTGCGTGATGACTGCGGAGAGCAAAACACATATAAAGAATCAACACCATTCTCACCCGTTTTCTTTAGTTCGTAGAATTCTTTTTCCTTTTTCCTGAGGTTCTCATCTGTCCTGTTCTTCTGTTTGACTGTCTCTTCGACCCTATCCAATTGAAAAACAGGAAAAGGAAACATGAACTTCAACAAACAGCAAAATCACGCCCTGGGCAACGTGATGAATCAATAAAGCGTGATCTGCCATTAGCCGTGGGATCGGGCGTGAAACGTTTTTTTAAGACAAAACGTTAAGAAGTTAAAACAAAGGAAATCATAACCGTGACGGTGGTTTGGATACCCGGTCTTAATTAGCATAGATTTTTTAACGATTATATTTCTCCGTTTACTCCTTAGTTTTTGTTTCGATTGAGAAGATATATCAAACACTCGAGACAGTGTTTCAACGCATTTCCAAACACCTCGAATTTCGTCAAAACTACTCCGCTGCGCGTCGTATTTTCAACTGTCTCAGGCTAGTCTATCTGTAGCTTTGTGATTTACACAAACCTGTTTTCAAGTTCGTTGATTTCATCCTCTTTCCTTCTAATGTGGCTCTTCCGACTTCTTGTTCTGAGACAAGAAATCTTCAATCCTGAGATTAAAATATCAAGAAATATCAACAACACGCGGTATTTAGTGGGGGGGGTGGGGGGGGGGGGGGGGGGAGACGGATAGGGGGAAAGGGAACACCCGGGGAGTATAGGGAGTGAGGAAGTGCTATACGGGAGACGAGAAAAGAGAGGGATAAGATAGTGGCTATTTCTTAACTTATTTTTCCCAAAATGGCGGGAACCGGGAGAAATGGGGAAAAATTGCACTTATTTCGTACTGTTTTGGCACCACAAATAAGGAAAATGCACAAAGAGATTTTACGGGAAGCGGGACGTTTTTAAACCCCACACCCCTGCCACCCATCCCCCCTCCCCCACTATTATGTAGGGCAAAAACATTTGAAGCGGCAGTAACAAACGATCACGAACAAATCTTTGACTTGTTCCATCCACGCTGAACGTTAGTTTTCCTCTGTTGTCTTCAACACTTCTTCAGTCTGGCTCTGTTCCTCTGTCTGATTCTGCGACTCTGCAGATAGACATGGTGCGTTAATTATTGTTCTTATGTTTAGGGTTCGTGTTTGATTGAGCTCTATCATTGGTTTATAAATCCATCGGTGCACGTGCTCTGTGAACCCAATCAGCGACGATGTTAATTTTCTTAGCCAAATCAGGTGATTTGTGGTGGTAAACGCGGCGCGCTGCCACCGGTTACCTTAGCCTGTTTTGGGCGTGCATACATCTTTCTAACAAACCGCACCATGAAGATTCGTCATTCGTTAATCCGTCTCAATCTTTCTCCGTGTAGAAGAGCCCAAATGAGTGAAGTGTCTTGCTTTGCACATTGACAATGACCCCCGGCCAGCGCTCGAGCCTGGACCACGCACATTTTTCTTTCTCGCCACTTTAAATGTAGCCTCCTCCCCCACTAAAAACTTAAGTGGGGGAGGGGAAAGATTGCGTGACGAGGCCCAAAGAACGTCTGCGAGGAGGTCTATGTCAAGATGCGGCGTTAAGATTTCAGTTTCCAACAAAAAAGAGACAAACAGTGGTTACGAAATGAGTTGAATTCGAGGCCACAGTAAAACCTTATTCCCTAGCACAAAGACCAATCGCAGTCGCTAGCTAGCCTCCGAAACCACTACTTTTTAAGGTTCAATAAAAACGAGTTTACTTAGGAATAAAATCATAAAATCTTCGCTTAACAACAACAGAATTCCAACCATTGTTTTAACCCTTTGGTTAACCTGAATACTACTATTTAAGTCCGCTTAACAAATTCAGTACCAAACGT
>MU825954.1:101174-117407 GCA_029204205.1 Desmophyllum pertusum | reverse complement strand
CCCCCTTTACAGTTGGTCCCCCCCCCCTTTCCCCCCCTCTCACACCCCCCCCCTGGCTCCTCCCGGGGCGGTATTGAAGTGGGACTAGATAGAGAGGAAATATGGTATATAAGAAAGTTTTCATATTAAAAAGCCTGAGAAACCAGACGCCTTTTATTTTCGAGTTCATAGTACACAAAGACCAGTTGACCCGTTCCAAATTAAATCATGTGTGTGACTTTAAACTGCATGACTCTTACAAGATATAGCTAATCTGCAGTTTATTTTTTCTCACCTCTCAAAATTGTCGTTATCAAAAGCCAGTTTTGCTTCAGAAGCTCGCAGTGGCGTCACTTTCAGCCATGATCGGATGTGACCTAATAATAAACGAAGGATAAAACGTGTTATTTTACGTACATTTGCATCGCCGGGCAACTAAAACTCTTCAAAGTCATTTCATGGTTATATTTTGTTCAACCTCAAACTTGTAAACTTCCAAGAAGCGTGTTGTACTTGTTCATAGTAAAAAAATTCCCTATTGAGCTGTAAGAGACATTTGTTTAATTGTTTATTGGTTCGGTCTTAAAAGTTTTACGGCAGAGGAAAGTCACCTTGTTGGTTTCATGTGCGTGAACAATCTTCCACTTTTATTTTGGTAATGACTTTGGGAATAGAACTAGAAGACTTCACCACCGCTGCATAGCTTGATATCTGAAAAAACGTAAAATAAATAAGTTGTTATCTACAATCTTCCCCATTGTCAGCTAGAGCGGTTTTCAATTGAGTGTCATAGTAATTACTACTGGCCAATCACAAAAGACGAAAACAACACAAGGAACAATAAGAACTCGAAACAAACACATGTAACTCGGCGCCAAGCGCGGGAAATTGAACGCATGTGACAAGCCACGTTTGGTTCTAGTTTGGCATTGATGTGGTAAGAAAGTGGCGCTAGTTTATCGAACCACATCAGAGAGCGCAGTAAAGGAAAAACGAACTCCTTTCTTGACACTAAAACCGCTCTTACTGGCAACACTATAGTCTGACGTTAGTTATTTGTTTGTTGAAATGCTTCTGAAATTGTTAATTCCATGCGAAAAGTTTTATATTTATTTCATGAAATGATCCAGTCAGCTCTGTTTTCATTCGGTTCCTTACGTTTACGGCAGGAGGGAAGTCACCTTGGTGGTTTCATGTGGGAACAATCTTCCACTTAATTTTGGAATGACTTTGGGAATGGAACTAGAAGACTTCACTGCCGCTGCATAGCTTGATATCTGAAAAAACGTAAAATAATTAGTTGTTATCTACAATCTTCCCCCATTGTCAGCCAATATAGCAAGAGCTTTCAATTGAGGTGTAGTAAAACCAACATCATAGTAATTACTCTGAGCCAAACACACAGACGAAAACAACACAAGGAACGCAATCAGAAAAACTCGAAACCAAACACATGTTTTCCACTCCCAGTTTCGATTCTCTTAATTAGAGGTAAATTTGACACCCGCAAACGTTTTGTGTAGCATCGGCCGTTGGCCGGCACTTTTATGTTAATGAGAAAACATTAGTTGTGCTTAAGGTCTTTTTTATAATTAACTTTAAAACACGTCTTAAAATGTTTACCTATCATAGATAACGAAATAAAATCTGGTAAGGCCAGGGCACGATTGAGTTCGAAAGCCGATTATTACGCTAAACCAGGTTAAAAAGTTAATCAAGGTTTTAATTTCTCTTGTATAAAAAGTGTTTTATTTTTTCCTTTGCTAATGTTTTGTAAACTTTAAGATTAAGTCAAAGTCAAAACAAGAAAGATGAAAAATATAAAACAAAGATAAAACTTCACTGAAAAAAAAAAACAACAATAGAGCAAAAACACCGTTACACCAACTGCCAATTCACACACATTACGCGCTATCAAATCCTGGATTAGCTTTAAACTCGTAAACCCTTTGAAAACCAAAGCCCGGCCCATCAGAAGTTTCTGGTTTAGTAATACAATCAATATTAATCAAGTCAATATCCGAAATTTTGGGGGGGTTGAAGGCAACACGCCAACATTTAGTGATACAGAGAACTCGTGTTTAGACAGGATGTAAAAACAAAAGAAGAAAAAACCTGCGAGCAGTCGGGTCTTTTTTTTTATTCCCCCTTTTTTTTCTCACTCAGATCCTTTGGCAGCGAAAAGGAGAAATTGTCTATTAATAAATATTGCAAATCTAGGGGTTAAAAACGGATGGAGAGGAAAAGGAAAGAGGACTGGCTGCGCTAGTCTAAAAACCAACATTTATTATTCTGTTTTAATAGATAAATTTGGGGTGGGGGGGGGGGGGGGGTTTTTGTTTTTTTTTTTTTTTTGTTTTTTTGTTTGTATTCAGTTTTTTTCTTTTTTGCCAAGAGGTTCCCCTCTTTTTGGTTGCTGAAATGGCAGTTAATGAACGAATCCTGCATTTTTTCCGTGAATCTGGATTGTGATCCCTGTTTTTTTTTTTTTTTGTTTTTTTATTTTATTTAATCCCAAGTAGGGGAGAGGGGAGGGGGGGGGTTATTTCACACATATTATAAAAGTTGACGGGACGTGATCGGTCGGAAGAAATTTTATTTAAAAAAAAAAAGCAAAAAAAAAAAAAAAGCAAGAAGAGACCCCTTAAACTGCGGTACGTGTAAAAAAAAAAAAAAAAAATAATCTCGTTTTGTTAGGGTGTGGCTCGAATTCATTTTTAACCGTCTAAAAGGAAAAAAAGGTCCACACCACATGACAAACATACACATCAGGTAGTTGCTTTTAACTAAGCCATCGTACCTTCCTCGTCAAGACGTATAATAAAAAATACAAAACAACTCACGACTTATGAACAAAACAGTTAAATTATGCGTACTTTAGTAACTTTCGCAGGTTCATTCCCACGTAAATTCACTATATATTAGAGTGATTTCGCTACAGAAACAGCCTATGTAAAAATACTCAAATCATGTTGCCGGTTTGTTTGCCTCGTACCACAGACTTGCTTCCGTAAATCCAACAATATCTTGTTATTGCTCTTGATCTTGTTATGGTTATGGTTAAGAGTTATGTAACATATCATTTGTAAATCACGTCCTATTAGGGTTGAATACACTGTACTGCTGGATAAAGACGTGGGTGCATGGGATATTATATTACAACAACTTTCCTTTTATGGGATTAAAAAGGGGAGTTTTAGGCGTGACATAAACCATAAAAATTCCCAAATAATGAAGCCACTTGGCTTATATTTGGGTCCCAAAAAAAAAAAAAAAAAAGGAGCATTGTTTTTTTTTTTTGAAATGTGGGGCTTGTATTTTTGATGGGCCTTATCATCGTGGGAGGGAGGGAAATTATCATCGTGGGAGGGGGCTTATCATCGTGGAGAGGGGAGGGGGCTTATCATCGTGGGAGGGAGGGGGCTTTATCATCGTGGGAGGGGGCTTATTCATCGTGGGAGGGAAGTCTTATCATCGCGGTGAGGGGGCTTATCATCGTGAGAGGGAGGGGGCTTATCATCGTGGGAGGGGAGGAAGCTTATCATCGTGGAGGGGGCTTATCATCGTGGGAGGGAAGTCTTATCATCGCGGGAGGGGGCTTATCATCATGAGAGGTGAGGGGGCTTATCATCATGAGAGGAGAGGGGGCTTATCATCATGAGAGGGGGCTTATCATCGTGGGAGGGGTCTTATCATCGTGGGAGGGGGCTTATCATCATGTGAGGGGGCTTATCATCGTGGGAGGGGAGGGGGCTTATCATCGTGGGAGGGGAGGGGGCTTATCATCGTGGGAGGGGGGGCTTATCATCGTGAGAGGGGAGGGGGCTTATCAGCGTGGGAGGGGCTTATCATCGTGGGAGGCGAGGGGGCTTATCATCATGGGAGGGGAGGGGGCTTATCATCGTGGAAGGGGGCTTTATCATCGTGGGAAGGGAGTCTTATCATCGTGGGAGGGGGCTTATCATCGTGGGAGCGGTGCGCTTATAATTATCGGGGGCTTATCATTGTGGGGGGAGTTATTATCGGGGAAGGGGGCTTATCATCGTGGGGGATTATTATCAGAGGGAGGGGGCTTATTATCGGAAGGAATTACATGTAGGTGCGTACAAGAATACTGCATGGTTAATTTCTGTAAACATAACGATATGAAACAAAATAAATAATACAGTCGTCAAATGAGCATCACAAGTCTCTGAGCATACCATGTGTAAGGACATAAAATACAAAACAAGTTTTACAGTCGTCAAATGAGCATCACAAGTCTTTAAGCATACCATGTGTAACGGACGTATAATACAAAACAAGTTCTACAGTCGTCAAATGAGCATCACAAGTCCTCTGAGCATACTGTAACGACATAAAATACAAAACAAGTTCTACAGTCGTCAAATGAACATCACAAGTCTCTGAGCATACTGTAACAACATTTCTACAATAGGGAGTCTTATATACAAATTGTTTGAAATTATATCTTTATTTGTATCCTGGCAAGTGGCAATACCGCGGATCGGAGTTTGTGTAGTGGTGTGATATCTGCAGTTGATAGTTTCCTATGTTTTTTTTATGGGACACCAATCTCGTACCAAGAGTCAACGGGTCTCCTCAGTCAGCAGTAATCGTCGCCAGGTTAGACTTCTGGGGGAATGGAATAAATATCAAATTTTTTGATTGGCTGTTCGTGCTAACAAGCATGGGATCGGAAGTGAACCAGAATACCAGATTTCTGGTATTCAAAATTCCATTCCCCGAGTTCCACCTGGTGACGACCAACCGCTGACTGAAGGAGACCGTGGACTCTGGGTACGAGATTGATGGCACACTCGATCATGAATAGTGATCCACCCCTCCATACGCATGCCGAGGACTGTGTGCAGTCCCCAGCCTACAGCTACCACATGTCTTGTGTGGAGCTGTCGCTTAAAGGTGTGCCTTTGCATCCACCTCGGCAGTAAAGGACAACAGACAAGACTTTCGGGTCTTTGTTGTCCGACGGCTATGCCATGCTGATGAGGCCTAACAAGCTAACAAGGCCTAAACAGCTGTCCATGGTTGCCACTGCCCAGGTGATTTGGCTGTGCCGCATGCGTAAGGTAATGGCCATTCCGCAGGTTGGTGTGTGTAGTGGTGTGCTATCTGCAGTATATGGTGACACTTAAAGGGGCATATCACAGGGATTTTGACCTTTTTTGGTCAAAACTGTGCTTCGGTACCTTTTTTTATTTACAAAATAATTCTAGAACACCATGTACACACCATATTCTAATGCATTTTGGAAACGAAAATGCGAGAAAATTGAAAAACTGTTAGCCTAACATGTTTTCAAATTGCGATCCATTCTGACCCAGTTTCTATGGCCAGAGACACTTATTGACAGTTTTAGTACACTAGGATGGTAATTTAATAACAAAATTTGACCATTATTTTTAGTTTTCTGTAAATACAAAAACGTTTTTTGGTTTTTGAAATGACATCAAATCCCTGTGACACGTACTGCCCTTTTAACAGTCTTATGACTGACAAAACCTGTGGCCCTCGGATTCCAGATCGAAATTGAATTTAGAAATGTTGGTTTTTCTTGAGTGAGGAAAAAAGGATGAGAACCAACAACAAACTGGACCCACAAATGACTCCCGGCCAGAATGAGAGGTGGTTTAAGATTTGGGTTAATTAAGGGTGTATGTAAAGTATGTTATAAAAGGATACTGCTAATCCCTTGTCACACCAAGAAATTGCTTCTTCATAAAGATGCAGCTCTACACAAGCAGTCGCTCCTAAAAGAAATATGTTTCACATTTATAAAACTTTGTTCATATAACAAGCTCCCTGATTGGCTGCGTAACCGTTTTAGACACGGGTATGAACGTCACGTAACATTTTGTAAGATTTATGTATAAAAAAATCACACATTGGATAGACCTTGCGAATGGTTTTTCGAATGCAAACTATTTTTAGCATAAAACGTTAAATTGTTTAATTAGAAAAGACTGAATAACTTTTGGAATTTTGTTCATCATCAGTGAGGTAAACTCTGATATGCCTTTGTGGGATAAACAGAACAAATGTTGGACAAAATCAGATGTCCCGCGCAGGATTCGAACCCACGACATGTGCCCCAATCTCATGGCAGGTGCTCTAACCCACTGAGCTTCCGATGCAACCACAGTACAGGTAATCTGGTAATCGTTTGTTCCCTTGAAACAACGTTGCCAGTTGCTTTTATGTTATGCAAAGCCTGATTTGATATGTTCATTTATAATACATGTAGTTTAATCGGTTCTCCGTTACCTTTATCCTTCGGCGGTTATTTTGAAAAACTTTGAAACCTATTTATAAGATACCTCAGAAGAATCGGTAAAGATTACACTACTGAATTGAACCGAAACTGAACGAAATAATTTCATGCAGGCAAAGATGGCTGCCATGAGCCTTTAGTTACCTTTTTCTATGGCTTTAATGAAAGTTGGTTCCAACTTGACGGCAGCTTTGGCATCATTCAATGTTTCTTGGTAATTCCCTAAAGATAATTAAAATTGTTATGCAATTTAATGGTAACTTGTTCCAGCCATGGAGGATTACTTTAATATTTAATAATAATTACTTTTATCTGTATGTTTGTTTTTCGACTATCACATCTAGTGCTGTTTAGCTACTGTACTAGTACATGAACCAGAAATAACTGAAGATTTAATTGCTTGCTATAAATTGAATGTAAATAAACCAAATTATTACCCAAACAGAAATAAGCTGATGCCCTGTTGCTGTACAGTTTGGCATTTAGTTCATAATCCTTGCAGTTCACTTTTAAGTCCTTCCGTGTAGGAGTATACAGCGTTGCTGAATTCCTTCCTTCTGTATTCATCATCGCCTTCATTATTGTACAACCTCTGCTCTTGCTAAAACCATGGAAAAGTGAAAATAAAATAAATAATAATCAATCCTTACGCCATCAATTATCTTACATCATTTAATAAACTATTTGTTATAATACATGTAGTGTCCCTAATTTTTAGAGTGACAATTGCCCAAAAATCTAAACAACGGAACTCACTCGGGGAAACAAGTGCTGTTTTGGCAAATCTTCAATGAAGCACGATGAGAAGTGCCATCTAACTTACAGAGATTTTTAGCAATAATGACGAAACGTCGTGACTTTTCCTAAAAATTATCGAGGCAACATTTTGGTGTCAATTGTTTGCCCAAGTGACTTGACATTTCCATGGCAACCATGTTTTGACAGAGTGTTCTAAAACCCAATTTTTATTCAGCGTAATTTTCGGTTTTAATGAGAATTTTCTGCCTAAATTTTTAACATACTTTTAACATCGTTACATTTTTTTGATATTTTCAAATCACTTTGGGGATTTTTTTCAAACATTTTTTGAAAAATCTTCAAATTCAAGATGGCGGATCCAATATCCATTATTTTCGGTTCATGTACACGACACCAGTTGACCATCTAATTCAAGAATGTGTACTGTAATTGTGCTCTTTACAAATCTGCAGTTTATTTTTTCTCACCTCTCAAATTGTCTTATCAAAATCCAGTTTTGCTTCAGAACAAGATGTCACTTTCAGCCATGATCGATGTGACCTAATAATAAACGAAGGATAAAACATGTTTATTTTACGTACATTTGCATTTTCCGGCAAACTAAACTCTTCAAAGTCATTTCGTGTTTATATTTTGTTCAACCTTACACTTGTAGCTCCAGTAAACCTCCTAAGAACCGTGCCATACTTGTTTTATAGTAAAAATAAATTCCCCAATTCAAGCTGTAAGAGATATTGTTTGTTTAATTGTTTATTTGATTGTTTGTTGATTTGTTTATTCACATATACAAATTTCTCTGTTTCAAAACCACACCACAACTTCTGATCTTCCTCGGTTATCTTCAGAAATCTACGGGGAAGCTCGGAAAATGTTCGGAAACGTTCGCATGACATTCCGTAAATATTCGGAAAACATTCAAAACTCTTCAGAAAATTGTCAGAAATCTTCGGTCCTTAAAAGTTTTACGGCAGAGGAAAGTCACCTTGTTGGTTTTCATGTGGTGAACAATCTTCCACTTTAATTTTTGGAATGACTTTGGAATGGAACTAGAAGACTTCACCGCCGCTGCATAGCTTGATATCTGAAAAACGTAAAATAAATTAGTTGTTATCTACAATCTTCCCCCATTGTCAGCTAGAGCGGTTTTCAATTGAGTGTCGTAGTAATTACTCTGGCCAATCACAAAAGACGAAAACAACACAAGGAACCAATAAGAACTCGAAGCAAACACATGTAACCGGCGCCAAGCGCGGGAAATTGAACGCATGTGACCAAGCCACGTTTGGTTCTAGTTTGGCATCTGATTGGTTAAGAAAGTGGCGCTAGTTTATCGAACCAATCAGAGAGCGCAGTAAAGGAAAACTGAACTCCTTTCTCGACACTAAACCGCTCTTACTGGCAACACTAGTCTGACGTTAGTTTATTTTTTTGTTTGAAATGCTCTGAAGTTGTAAATACCATGCTGAAAAAGTTTGTACATTAATTTATTTCATGAAATAAAACCCAGTCAGATCTGTTTTCATTCTGTATGTACCTTTTGTTGCTTGGGCTTCAAGGCAACATAGTGATAACCACTGTGTCCAAAGTAAAGAGTGCCAATTGAGGCACCCGACTGAGGCTCGACAACTTTAACATAATTGTCATCCTGTAAGATTAAAATATAGCAAAACAACTTATTAATTTAGATTGTTTCTTTGTCCCAGGCTTGTGACAGTATGACCGAGCTTAACATTTACCATCTTTAACAACATGTTAAGTACATACAATAACCTCAAGCTGAAATTTTAAGTAAGAACATTTTACTTCACCCGTTTATACAATAAGCAAGTATACTGTAAATTAAGAAATATCATTGATTGTAACAGTTTGGTCTGAGCAGTAGCATAGTCCAACTGAATCCAACATGGTCGAATACATATTATTAAATAGCAATATATCGTTGCTGTTTCGAAATTATGTGCACTTCTTTTCCGTTCAAAATAGCCACTTATGCATGTATAGCAATTATAATTTTTTTTAGAATTAACATTGTTTTTCAAGAACGTTCTCAGACTCAAATCGCCCAAAAAATAAGAACTGCTAAAAAATTAGAACGTTCTTACATAAAAAAGAGAGTGTATACCGTAAACACTGGCGTATAAGCCCACACCTTTTTCCCCAGAAATTTCATTCCAAATCGAGGGTGCGGCTTATCTGCGAGAACATCTATAAAAGGTTCTGTAAATTTTCCCAATCAACACTTTTTACACCAAAAACAATAAGCTTACAACACAAAACAAAAAAATGATGACAAAAAACTTCCATGGAGAGGACAATCATGTACCTAAGTAGATGTTCACGCCCTTCACATAATAACAGAGTTGAAATTATGTGTAAAAAAAACTATGAAAACGTGATCGACACGAACGATTGATACAAACTTTGAACACTCGATACAAGTTAGTTTTTTTTTTAACTCGCCTGCAAACTTTTTTAGTTTTATTTTTTTTCAAAATTGAGCTTCTAAACTCGGGGTGCGGCTTAATCTGTGAGTGCGGCTTATACGCTGGTGTTTACGGTAGTCCTTTTATTACTTTTATTCCTGGTATGTTTAATTTCCTTTTCAGAAATTAAAGCAATGAAACAAACAACTTGAAACATTAAAATACAAACAACACAATTTACCCCATGTACTGTAATGATGATGAATCTTGTAATGTTTGACATCTGCCAAGGCGCTGATTACTACTGAATTAGCATAATTCTTTTGTAGAATCTTCAATGCCACTGACCATGTAGCAGGCACCTTTTGACCACCCAAATCAACTTCACACAAGAAAGCCAAGCGATCATTTCCCTGGTTCTATTCAGTGGAAACAAAATAAATTATTTCACTAATAATTTCAGAACTTCATTAAACTTTTCAGGTCGTTTTTTTAACAATCTAAAAATAAATGTTAAAGGAATCATAGCCTGCGTGCAGACCTCAAACAACACGAATATTTACGCAATCCACATGGGAGTCATTGAAAATTTACTGAAGAAAGCTTAATATAGCGACCTTGACGTTGGGGTAGTCAAGTGTCTTATGACGTCGCAATTTGCCTCGATGGGGTGAGAATGGTTAATTCAAACAGAAAACAAAACATATCATATTCTGCCCGGAATGAATTTAATTTTCATTTTATTAACAAATTATATCACGTGACCTATTTACCAAAATTACGGTAACTTTGTAATTGAAAGTCACAGATAAATCATTCGGTTATTTTTATGTCATCTCGGCGCCCCATTTTAAACTTTCTTTCTTCATAAGGAAAAAATCAACGACAGGTCACATGACCTACAAATTACACATATTAAACAAGAAATCAATTAGCTCATTTACATGCTTGCCAAGTTTAATTTAGTAGCGTTTCGGTAATGTTATACCAAGATATGATGTTTTTGAAGATTTCTGCATAATTAGGCCCCGAGCCTAAATTAACATGCTTGAGTTCCTGGATATCCACAATGCAGGCTAGAAAAAATCCTTAAAAAATTACTTGAAAGTAGAGTAAATTTAAAATATAAACTTGAATGTACAAGGGAAGGAAAGGAATGGATTGGACTAGAGCCTAATGAAGCATCACGTAAAAAAATAAATAAGAGAAAAACCATTTCCGTCTTTTCCTCGACTGTTGTCGTAATTTTAAAACTAATACACCCCTCTTTTCTGTCACGCAATGTAATACAATTAACTTACGTCAAACTGATGTCCCTCCAGATAATCAAAAATACGCTTGTGTAAGATTCTCTGACTGAAGTCCAAGCTGGAACGCCAGCCAGCCCGATAGAAGCAGTTTCCATCACCAGGAGGATTAAATGAGATTTCAAAACCTTCCTGTGCTATCCTACGTCGGAGTTCCTTTTCCATTTCCATCTTCTAATGAAAGAAAAAATAATAATAGTTCTATATTTCAGAATGCTTTGCTTCCCTTCTATGTAACAATGTCTGAGCGGCTGTGCTGAAATGTTCTAGAAATGCAAAAAAATACATTTGAAATAGTATAATCCGAGTCAAACTTTTTAAAACAATTTAACTTTAACTTTACAAGTTCAAATACATACAGTATCAACATTTGTCTCAACGTACATTCTCTCAAGAAACGTTGAGGCCGTTTGACACCCCCTTTGTCTCATCATCTTGGTTTGACACGGCATGGTCTTCAACATCGATCTCTCAAACATGACTCAAACAAATGTTGAGACCATTAATTTTTGATTGGGCCTTAATAAGCCCGGGCCAAATGAGGATGAGAGGTTTTTGTTTGTTTGTTTTTTGTTTTTGTTTTTTATTATTATTATTATTATTTTTTATTATTATTATTTTTTATTTTTTTATTTTATTTTATTTTTACGAGGATGAGAGTTGATGAGAGTTAACACATTGACTACTAAAGCGGCCATAAACGGCCAAGAAGAGACCACAGACTTGTACCACTTGTGACGTCATCACTGTTCACGCCAGAGGATGCCTTTGATAATCAACGGATAGAGTTGGCAAATGTCTAACAAAGCATGCCTAAACGAGCACGAAACATTAAATTGGACCGGAGATACACACGAAACAACTTGGATTTTTTCCTCCAAAATCACCAAAAAACGCGACCTTCACTACCATTGGCACTCTTTGTCAAAAAAAATTCCCTTTTCCCAACGTTTAGGCTAAAACTTTTTCAACTGTGAACAAAGACGACTGAAAGGCCAACAAAACCACAAAATAAAATGAGAGAAAAAGGAGAGCAAGAACGGCAAAAAAAATAAAAGGAAAAGAAAAGCCTAAAGTCAGGTGGGGTTTTCAAACCCAAAAACTATGTCGAAATTTTGATTTCTGCGCATGCCCCGAGAAAAATATTGAATTTGTCGCTTCTACGTAGAAGGGGATGTTAGTTGCCGTGTTTTAAACCAAGTTTTAGACAGTTTGACATTAAACTGTTGAGATAATGGCCAGAAATAGGCATCTGGGACGTTATAGATTGACGTTTTTTGGAAAAAGCCCAGTAGTCAATGGGTTAATATCATGAGAGTTTTTCATCAACTCTCAGTCGACTTTCTGAAATGGCCGCAATGTTGTGACGTAACATAATCTTATCAAATTTGATAACGATCCCAGTTACTGGTTGTATGTAATATTTTATTTTATGCAAATGCAATGATGATACTTTTGGCTTTCTTGCAAACATTGCATTTTCAATTGATACTTTTGGTTTTCATGCAGCATATGTACATGTAATATTATATTTTATTTTTAATATGGCAAATGGTTGTGACAGTCGGTACTTTTGGTTTCCATTCAAAGGATGTAACTTGATACTTTTGGTTTTCTTGCAAATGTTTGCAACTTGATAGTTACTTTTATTTTTGTTTCTAGCAACATGATACAGATGAATTTGATGGTTTAACCGAAATAGATTTCAAAAAGTAAAAATAAAAGAATAAAAATAGAAATGAAAATAAAATGATATATAAAAACGACCCTAATTCCATACCTTGCTTTGAAAAGTATTAATAATAATTATTGCAGTTCTTGTCTCGTCTTGAAGTTGTAGCATTTTTTTCTAATAAAACATCGCTGATAAAACAAGCTTTATTGCCTGTGTTTGGGACGAAAAAATTTCTCATATTACTTTTTTTATTTCCTTCACGCAAAACCATCATCATTCACTTGACTAGAACATCCACTTTTCAGCGGCTACAAATCGTAACAAATCAAACTGGTTTCATAAGGACAGGCGAAAGTTTGGCCTTTGCATCCGAGACAAGTGAAAGCTGGAGGCTTCTGGATTTAATATGAAATTCAAGATACTAATTTTAGGATTAGCTTTGGCCTTCATTGCATGTAATCTTCTGCAACTATGTTCAAGTCACAATACTCAACCCAATGTTTCTATATGTCTTTTGTAGTGTAATTATTCGGCAGTTTGTTTTTCAAAAAACAAATACACATGGTTTTCTGCCGGTTTAGGCTGAACAGAAATTAAGTCACATGAGCATTAATCTATGATTTGCCGCCTGCAGTTGTACATCAACTATTTAATATATGTTCAAAACAATTTTTTTTATAATAGACATTTGCTATTAGTAAGCAAGAGGGAATTCAAAGAAATTCCTCTCATTTCAAGTTTACAAACTTTCAGGAAACAAACCTACGAAAACATAATATTTCACTTTGATACCAGGTTGTGCTCCGCTCCTACAAGATTATAACATAGCCGAATTACTCATTCCCAACAAAATCAAATTTTATACTTTGATAAAACATGTTTTTTTAACCAATCAGAGTGCGCACAGAATCCAGACTATATAACAATCATTTATGCATGGTTCAACATGCGGACGTAATATATACATGAACAACTGGATCGCAAATACAGACATTTTAACGTTATTAGTACTGCATAATCGCTAGGATTATATTGACATGATAAATATACATACCTTTGACAAACGAAGTTAAAAACCTTATTGGATTCAATTCTGTTCAGAATAATCTGCAAGGAAAATACATTACAATGTAAGACAAGCCTGAGCAAAATTGCGGGGCCTCTAAGACAAGAACATGAATTTTCTTCAAAACAATAATAATTATTAATTTTGTAAAAATATATACTAACCTCAGTCAAGTAAGCACAACAGATATCTCCTAATGCCGAACAGTGTACTGGGCGTAACCTGTTTATACAGCATACTGGAACTATAATTATGGGTTTTTTCCCATCATTCCTAAAACATTGAAAACGGCTATATTTAATGACCTATTTTAGGTACACGTGATGAGTTTCACATTATATGCTTATTGGGAAGCCCGAGACGATTTTGAGCCATAGACGACAGACGGAAGTCGAATGTTCTCTTCTTTGGAGTGTATTATCGACTTTTCGTCCATAACGTCAAGTTGCAAAATGCTAAATGAGGGTTTTTCAGCTCATTGGTAGGGATAGAGGCGCACCAAAAACAATAAAATTCAACTTCCTGTTGCCGTCCGTGACTCAAAAATGTCTGCGCTTTTGAAAGTTCTCTAATATTAGCTAAACTCAGAAATGACACCTAGAAAGTATCTACCAAAATTAAACGTTGCAAAACATCATAATGCCACTTTTGTAACAATCTATTTTAGGAAGATATTCAAAACTGGCCCAGACCCAGTTCTACTTTTGCTAAGCTGGAGGATGTCAGTTCCAATCATTTTATTTTTGTTTCTTTCTTTTTTTTTCTGTCAGAAAACATAAAATTAGATGGATGTTACAAAAGATGATATGATGCTGAAACTGAAAGATAATATCCAATGCCCTTCTGCATGGGTTCATAACCTGTTATTGATGACCGTGCTTTGTAAACCATGCATGATGACGCGCCATTATTACACGACGAGCAGTCCCTCTTTCCCTTAACGTGAGATGCAAAATAAAGCGAGGAGCTAAAGAAATGACCATGCGACACTGAGGGAGAGATATGCCGACGCCTCTCTCTCCCAGTGTTCGCCCAGCCATTATGCTTGTAAAGGAAAGTAAAACTTATATCACTTTTGTATAGGAGAAAAGAGAACTGTCATTTGCCGAAATTTGATGATAATTTGCTTGGAAATGTTGCACATGATGTTGAGGGCCAGCGAAACTGTAATTCAACGATATTCTTTCACTTTTAAAGTTGTCAGTATTTTCCAACGAAATGTCCAGCCTTCAAAAGATTCAACTAATTTTTCAGTTTGATTTTAATAGAACAAGAACCCCTGAAGGGATTACAAGCAGCCGATTTCCCGTGGGGGGGGGGGGGGAACTCCCTTATTTTCGCTATAAAGGAACGTGCAGCTGGACAGGGTATGGTTTTTGAGCATTTTGGTCTTGAACAGGGTATACCAAAAGGCATTTTTGGGTATCAGTTTCCCAGGAGTTGGCACGAAGATCGGTAATTGATACTCTGGCATAGGGTAGATGAAGTAGTCAGACGAAAGGAAACGCGTAGGAGTGTTAAAAAAGCTTTACAACTACAACTCGCAGTGCTGCTTAGTAGTTTAGCCTTTTGGGTTAGAAAGAAAATCGTTAAGAATCGTTCGGAATAGGGTATCTTTTTTCAACATTTAGGGCCTGTTTACATGGAGGGAGGGTGACCCGGGTGCCCGGGTCACCCTCCCCTCCATGTAAACAGGCCCTTAGTCCTGGAACATGTTCGCAAAATTAGGGTTGTTATAGCCCTAGCGGCACACCCCCCACCCAAATTTTTTGGGAGAAAACGCCCCCGGGCCAATTTCACCTTGAAGGGGAGAAAGAACAATGCACCCCTCCACCCCCATCGTCAGGTTTACTCTGAGGTTCATCCTGCCAAATCTAAGAGTCAACTTCTTCGAACCATGCGTGACGAAAAAAAACAACGCGACTTGGGTGATGCCCAAATATTTTGAGCCTAGCGTAAGTTTGAGTCTTTAGGTCAAGTTTACTTTGTAGAAAACTTTAATGCTAATGTCAATTGCATCATAATCAACAAGAGGCGACAGATGTGTTTGGTCGGGGGGGCATCACGTGAAAATAAATTGTGAATGACATATATGCTGTGGAATTGTGTAAGAAAAACTTGTTTATGTTTTTGGGACCGAGTTTTATCGTTCGTATTATGAGGTGCATGTATTAAAAAAACAAAAACAGAAATTATCTAAGTGGCCTTATTTATTTGCATGTCTCCTGGCTACGTTTACAATGGTAATGGGAAAACCCCTTCCCACAATGCGGAATGTCAATGTCAACTGGGGAAAGTGCAGTGAAAAAAAACAAGTAGCTCACGCCAGTCCTCGCTAAAGTCCGCAGTCGTTTGCCGTGAAACCGGTAAGCCGATTCCCCGCTGCCTGGGATGCGAATAAACGGCAGCAAAGGTCACACACGCCAAATGTTAGCACATTTTTGCAACATACACTGCTTGTTCACTTGCTGTGGGACATTTGTCTTTGCTTTTTTTGTTCAATGCGATTTCCTCCTGTAATAAACTCAATACATGTAACGCAACTTACACAGACAACTACAGAAAGCCTGTGGGAAGAGAAAATGCCTCTGCACACATGGCTAATTTTAGACCGAGATGCGATAACATCATGTCCAACCGTGTAGAAGGGGCGTAGGGCTTAGCGAACATGAAAAAAAAAAAGTCCTATTTCTTGAAGGCGGCTCGATGCCCATATATGGGGCATCGGCTGC
>MU825954.1:43853-100674 GCA_029204205.1 Desmophyllum pertusum | reverse complement strand
ATAAGATTATGTTACGTCACAACATTGCGGCCATTTCAGAAAGTCGACGAGAGTTGTTGAAAACTCTCATGATATTAACTCTCATCAACTCTCATCCTCGTAAAAAAAATAAAAAAAAAATAAAAATAAAATAAAATAAAAAATAAAAAAATAATAAAAATAATAAAAAAAAATAAAATAAAAAAAAACAAACAAACAAACAAACAAACAAACAAACAAACAAACAAACAAACAAACAAACAAACAAACAAACAAACAAAAAACTCTCATCCTCATTTGGCGCGGACTTATTAAGGCCCAATCAAAATTAATGGTCTCAACATTTGTTGAGTCATGTTGAGAGATCGATGTTGAGACCATGCCGTGTCAAACCGAGATGATGAGACAAAGGGGGTGTCAAACGGCCTCAACGTTTGTTGAGAGAATGTACGTTGAGACAAATGTTGATACTGTATGTATTTGAACTTGTAAAGTTAAAGTTAAATTGTTTTAAAAAGTTTGACTCGGATTATACTATTTCAAATGTATTTTTTTGCATTTCTAGAACATTTCAGCACAGCCGCTCAGACATTGTTACATAGAAGGGAAGCAAAGCATTCTGAAATATAGAACTATTATTATTTTTTCTTTCATTAGAAGATGGAAATGGAAAAGGAACTCCGACGTAGGATAGCACAGGAAGGTTTTGAAATCTCATTTAATCCTCCTGGTGATGGAAACTGCTTCTATCGGGCTGCAGCGTTCCAACTTGGACTTCAGTCGGAGATCTTACACAAGCGTATTTTTGATTATCTGGAGCGACATCAGTTTGACGTAAGTTATTGTATTACATTGCGTGACAGAAAAGAGGGGTGTATTAGTTTTAAAATTATGACAACAGTCGAGGAAAAGACGGAAATGGTTTTTCTCTTATTTATTTTTTACGTGATGCTTCATTAGGCTCTAGTCCAATCCATTCCTTTCCTTCCCTTGTACATTCAAGTTTATATTTTTACTCTACTTTCAGTAATTTTTTAAGGATTTTTCTAGCCTGCATGTGGATATTATATCCAGGAACTCAAGCATGTTAATTAAGGCTTGGGCCTAATTATGCAGAAATCTTCAAAACATCATATCTTGGTATAACATTACCGAAACGCTACTAAATTAAACTTAGCAAGCATGTAAATGAGCTAATTGATTTCTTGTTTAATATGTGTAATTTGTAGGTCATGTGACCTGTCGTGATTTTTAATTTCCTTATGCAGAAAGAAAGTTTAAAATGGGGCGCCGAGATGACATGAAAATAACCGAATGATTATCTGTGACTTTCAATAAATTATTATAAGGTTACCGTAATTTTGTTAAACAGCTAGGTCACGTGATATAATTTGTGCTTTAATATCTTATTAATAAAATGAAAATTGAATTCATTCCGGGCAGAATATGATATGTTTTGTTTTCTGTTTGAATTAACCATTCTCACCCCATCGAGGCAAGTTGCGACGTCATATGACACTTGACTACCCCAACTTCAAGGTCGCTATAAGCTTTCTTCAGTAAATTTCAATGACTCCCATGTGGATTGGGTAAATATTCGCGTTGTTTGAGGTCTGCATGCAGGCTATGATTATTAACATTTATTTTTAGGTTTTTAAAAACGACCTGAAAAGTTTAATGAAGTTCTGAAATTAGTGAAATATTTTATTTTGTTTCCACTGAATAGAACCAGGGAAATGATCGCTTGGCTTTCTTGTGTGAAGTTGATTTGGGTGGTCAAAAGGTACCTACATCATGGTCAGCGGCATTGAAGATTCTACAAAAGAATTATGCTAATTCAGTAGTAATCAGCGCCTTGGCAGATGTCATATATTTCAAGATCATCATCATTACAGTACATGGGGTAAATTGTGTTGTTTGTATTTTAATGTTTCAAGTTGTTTGTTTCATTGCTTTAATTTCTGAAAAGGAAATTAAACATACCAGGAATAAAAGTAATAAAAGGACTATACACTCTCTTTTTTATGTAAGAACGTCTAAGTTTTTAGCAGTTCTTATTTTTTGGGCGATTTGAGTCTGAGAACGTTCTTGAAAACATGTTAACTAATTCTAAAAAAAATTATAATTGCTATACATGCATGATTTGCTATTTTGAACGGAAAAGAAGTGCACATAATTTCGAAACAGCAACGATATATTGCTATTTATGTATTCGACCAATGTTGGATTCAGTTGGACTATGCTACTGCTCAGACCAAACTGTTACAATCAATGATATTTTCTTAATTTACAGTATACTGCTTATTGTATAAACGGGTGGAGTAAAATGTTCTTTACTTAAAATTTCAGCTTGAGGTATGTACTTAAGGTTATTCCCTCGAAATAGAAGTTACACTGGGAAGTTTTTGAAACTTTCCTTAGTTGAACATTGTGATGTAATGTTTTCAAAATATAAAAAAAGTAGAATAGGTCACCAGCCCCGCGAAAGAGATATAATCGACTAAAAATACCTCATAATTCCTTACAAAATCAACCAAAAACACGTATTTTTTCACGTTTTCAGTGATTATTAATTTCTCTGCACTGAGAATTGGTCTATACTCCTTGTATAGAAAGAAGATGATTACTAGACTTAAATATGCGAAAAAAATGATAGGTCACCACGCTCGTTAACGAGAAAACGATCATTTACTTCTCTGGCGAGCATATAGCCATAATGAAAAAGCCAACATGTTTTTAATGTGCACGCTAATTACGCGCGAAATTATGCGCAGAAAGGATGCGCAGTGCAATACTAAGGAATGACCTTAACATGTTGTAAAGATGGTAAATGTTTAAGCTCGGTCATACTGTCACGAGCCTGGGACAAAGAAAAAATCTAAATTAATAAGTTGTTTTGCTATATTTTAATCTTACAGGATGACAATTATGTTAAAGTTGTCGAGCCTCAGTCGGGTGCCTCAATTGGCACTCTTTACTTTGGACACAGTGGTTATCACTATGTTGCCTTGAAGCCCAAGCAACAAAAGGTACATACAGAATGAAAACAGATCTGACTGGGTTTATTTCATGAAATAATTAATGTACAACTTTTCAGCATGGTATTTACAACTTCAGAGCATTTCAAACAAACAAATAACTAACGTCAGACTAGTGTTGCCAGTAAGAGCGGTTTAGTGTTGAGAAAGTAGTTTGGTTTTCCTTTACTGCGCTCTCTGATTGGTTCGATACACTCGCGCCACTTTCTTAACCAATCAGATGCCAAACTAAAACCAAACGTGGCTTGCATTTGGTCACGTGTTCAATTTCCCGTGCTTGGCACCGGTTACATGTGTTTGTTTCGAGTTATGATTGGTTCCTTGTGTTGTTTTCGTCTTTTGTGATTGGCCAGAGTAATTACTATGATTTTGGTTTTACTTCACTCAATTGAAAAAAACCGTTCTACATGTAGCTGACAATGGGGAAGATTGTAGATAACAACTAATTATTTTACCTTTTTCAGATATCAAGCTATGCAGCAGCAGTGAAGTCTTCTAGTTCTATTCCCAAAGTCATTCCAAAAATTAAAGTGAAAGATTGTTCACCACATGAAACCAACAAGGTGACGTCCCCCTGCCGTAAAACGTTTAAGACCGAAGATTTCTGACAATTTTCTGAAGAGTTTTGAAGGTTTTCCGAATATTTACGGAAGGTCATGAATGCGAACGTTTCCGAACATTTTCCGAGCTTCCCCGTAGATTTCCGAAGATAACCGAGGAAGATCAGAAGTTGTGGTGTGGTTTTGAAACAGAGACATTGTATATGTGAATAAACAAATAAACAAACAATCAAATAAACAATTAAGATGATTTCCGCTGGACGTTCGAGCAAAAGTGCAAAAAATTAAGTTACCAAAAAAATACTCATAGCACGGTAACATTTTGAATACAGTTAAGAAGAAATTACTGATAAATTAGCTCCCAAGCTGACCCCGTGAGAGAAGTCGTTACATATTTTAATTAAAAAGACGCTTCATGTCAGTTCAAAACAAAATGGCGTGCATTTTTATCATTTTTTACAAGGTTCGACATTAATTTTCTCGAGAATGCTTGAGAATTTAATTGCGGGGTCACTTGGAGAAGTGAATTAAAGTGATATGTTTCAAATAGTATTCAAAATGTTACCGTGCTATGAGTAGTTTTTTAGCAATTAATTTTTGCACTTATTGCTCGAACGTTGAGCGGAATCCGTCTTAAACAAACATCTCTTACAGCTTGAATTGGGGAATTTCTTTTTACTATAAAAACAAGTACAGCACGGTTCTTAGGAGGTTTACTGGAGCTACAAGTGTAAGGTTGAACAAAATATCAACACAAAATGACTTTGAAGAGCTTAGTTTGCCGGCGATGCAAATGTACGTAAAATAAACATGTTTTATCCTTCGTTTATTATTAGGTCACATCGATCATGGCTGAAAGTGACATCGGTTCTGAAGCAAAACTGGATTTTGATAATGACAATTTGAGAGGTGAGAAAAAATAAACTGCAGATTTGTAAGAGCACAATAATTTTTTTTTACAGTACACATGCTTGAATTAGATGGTCAACTGGTGTCGTGTCCATGAACCGAAAATAATGGATATTGGATCCGCCATCTTGAACTTGAAGATTTTTCAAAAAATGTTTGAAAAAATCCCCAAAGTGATTTGAAAATATCCAAAGGATGTAAAAGATGTTAAAAATTTAGGCAGAAAATTCTCATTAAAACCGAAAATTACGCTGAATAAAAATTGGGTAGAACACTCTGTCAAAACAAAATGTTGCTCGATAATTTTTAGGAAAAGTCACGACGTTTCGTCATTATTGCTAAAAATCTCTGTAAGTTACATGGCACTTCTCATCGTGCTTCATCGAAGATTTGCCAAAACGGCACTTGTTTCCCCGAGTGAGTTCCGTTGTTTAGATTTTTGGGCAATTGTCACTCTAAAAATTAGGGACACTACATGTATATAACAAATAGTTTATTAAACGATGTAAGATAATTGATGGCGTAAGGATTGATTATTATTTATTTATTTCACTTTTCCATGGTTTTAGCAAGAGCAGAGGTGTACAATAATGAAGGCGATGATGAATACAGAAGGAAGGAATTCAGCAACGCTGTATACTCCTACACGGAAGGACTTAAAGTGAACTGCAAGGATTATGAACTAAATGCCAAACTGTACAGCAACAGGGCATCAGCTTATTTCTGTTTGGGTAATAATTTGGTTCATTTACATTCAATTTATAGCAAGCAATTAAATCTTCAGTTATTTCTAGTTCATGTACTAGTACGGTAAGCTAAACAGCACTAGATGTGATAGGAAAAACAAACATTCAGATAACATATTAAAGTAATCCTCCATGGCTGGAACAAGTTACCATTAAATTGCATAACAATTTTTAATTATCTTTAGGGAATTACCAAGAAACATTGAATGATGCCAAAGCTGCCATCAAGCTGGAACCAACTTTCATTAAAGCCATAGAAAAAGGTAAGGCTCATGGCAGCTATCTTTGCATGCATGAAATTATTTCGTTCAGTTTCGCTTTCACTTCAGTAGTGTAATCTTTACCGATTCTTCTGAGGTATCTTATAAATAGGTTTGAAAGTTTTTAAAAATAACCGCCGAAGGATAAAGGTAACGGAGAACCGATTAAACTACATGTATTATAAATGAACATATCAAATCAGGCTTTGCATAACATAAAAGCAACTGGCAACGTTGTTTCAAGGGAACACCGATTACCAGATTACCTGCACTGTGGTTGCCTCGGAAGCTCAGTGGTTAGAGCACCTGCCATGAGATTGGGGCACATGTCGTGGGTTCGAATCCCACGCGGGACATCTGATTTTTTCCAACATTTGTTCTGTTTATCCCACAAAGGCATATCAGTTTACCTCACTGATGATGAACAAAATTCCAAAAGTTATTCAGTCTTTTCTAATTAAACAATTTAACGTTTTTATGCTAAAAATGATTTCCATTTGAAAACCATTCGCAAGGTCTATCCAATGTGTGATTTTTTTATACATAAAAGCTTACAAAATGTTACGTGACGTCATACCCGTGTCTAAAACGGTTACGCAGCCAATCAGAGTGCTCGTTATATGAACAAAGTTTTATAAATGTGAAACATATTTCCTTTAGGAGCGACTGCTTGTGTGGAACTGCATCTTTATGAAGAAGCAATTTCTTGGTGTGACAAGGGATTAGCAGTATCCTTTTATAACATACTTTACATACACCCTTAATTAACCCAAACCTTAACCACCTCTCATTCCGGCCGGGAGTCATATGTGGGTCCCAGTTTTGTTTGTTGGTACTCATCCTTTTTTCCTCACTCAAGAAAAACCAACATTTCTAAATTCAATTTAGATCTGGAATCCGAGGGCCACAGGTTGTCAGTGGTAAGACTGTTTAAGTGTCACCATATACTGCAGATAGCACACCACTACACCAACCCTGCGGAATGGCCATTACCTTATGCATGCGCACAGCCAAATCACCCGGGCATGCAGTGGCGACCATGATGGACAGCTATTTCGGCCTTGTTAGCCCTCATCAGCATGGCATAGCCGTCGGACAACAAAGACCCGAAAGTCTTGTCTGTTGTCCTTTACTGCCGAGGCGGATGCAAAGGCACCCCTTTAAGTGACAGCTCCACACAAGACATGTGGTAGCTGTAGGCTGGGGACTGCAAAACAGTCCTCGGCATGCGTATGGAGGGGTGGATCACTATTCATGATCGAGTGTGCCATCAATCTCGTACCCAGAGTCCACGGTCTCCTCAGTCAGCGGTTGGTCGTCACCAGGTGGAACACAGGGAATGGAATTTTGAATACCAGAAATCTGGTATTCCGGTCACTTCCGCTCCCATGCTTGTTACACGAACGGCCAATCAAAAAATTTGATATTTATTCCATTCCCCCAGAGTCTAACCTGGCGACGATTACCGCTGACTGAGGAGACCGTTGACTCTTGGTATGAGATTGGTGTGCCATAAAAAAACATAGGAAACTATAAACTGCAGATAGCACACCACTACACCAACTCCGTGGTATGGCCACTTTCAGGATACAAATAAAGATATAATTTCAACAATTCCTATTGTAGAAATGTCCTTACAGTACGCTCAGAGACTTATGATGTTCATTTGACGACTGTGTTATTTATTTTGTGTTTCATAACCCCCCCTCCCACGATGATAAGCCCCCCTCCCCGCCGCGATGATAAGCCCCCTCCCCTCCGTGATGATAAGCCCCCCTCCCACGATGATAAGCCCCTCCCACGATGATAAGCTTCCCTCCCACGATAATAATTAAGCCCCCTTCCACGATGATAAGCCCCCTCCCACGATGATAAGCCCCCCTCCCACGATAATAAGCCCCCTTTCCACGATGATAAGCCCCCCTCCCACGATAATAAGCCCCCCTCCCACGATGATAAGCCCCCTCCCACGATAATAAGCCCCCCCCCCCCCCTCCCATGATGATAAGCCCATTAAAATGCCTTTTGAACAAATAAAAGCCAGGGCTTATTACGGTACGTCACTAAGACTCTTTATATCCATAAAAGGAATTTGTTTATATATACCCCATGCACACGTCTTTAGTCAGCAGTACAGGTTATCAACTTAATAGGAGTGTTACAAAAATTAATGATATGTTACATAACTTTACCATAACATACAAGATTAAGAGCAATAACAAGATATTGTTGGATTTACGGAGCAAGTCTGTGGACAAAGGAAACCGACCGCAAATGACGAGTAAGGCTGAGAATGAACCTGCGAAAGTTCAAGTAAGTCTTGAGAGAAGATCATGGCTTGTTAAAAGCAACTACCCGTGTGTATGTGTATGTGTGTGGACCTCTTAGAGGTAAAAATGAATTCGAGCCACACCCACAAAACGAGATTCCAGTACCCAGTTTAAGGGGTCTCTCTTAAAATTTCCGACGATCACTCCCGTCACTTTTATATATGTGGGAATAACCCCCCCTCCCCTCTCCCCTACTTGGGATAAAAACGGGGCTCACAATCCAGATCACGGAAAATGCAGGATTCGTTCATTAACTGCCATTTCAGCAACAAAAGAGGAACATCTTGGCAAAGAAAAACTGAATAACAACACCATCTAAAACAAAATAATAAATGTTGGTTGCTTAACCCCAAAATTCGGAATTGATAATATTGATTGTAGTACTAACCAGAAACTTCTGGGCCGGGTTGTTCAAAGGACGATTAAGCTAATCCAGGATTAGCGCAAATTTTGATTTCAGTTTTGTAACTTTTCAGTGAGGTTTTCTGTTTATATTTTTCATCTTTCTGTTTTGACTTTGACTAATCTTAAAGTTTACAAAACATTAGCAAAGAAAAACACTTTTATACAAGAGAAATTAAAAGCTTGATTAACTTTTAATCCTGGATTAGCATTAATCGGCTTTCGAACAACCGAGCCCTGCCTTACCAGATTATGATAGTAAACATTTAAGAGTGTTTTAAAGTAATAAAAAGACCTAAGCACAACTAATGTTTCTCATTAACATAAAAGTGCCGGCAACGCCGATCTACACAAAAGTGCGGGAGATGAAACTGGAAACATGTGTTTGTTTCGAGTTCTGATTGGTTCCTTGTGTTGTTTTCGTCTGTTGTGTTTGGCCAGAGTAATTACTATGATGTTGGTTTTACTACACTCAATTGAAAGCTCTTGCTAATTGGCTGACAATGGGGGAAGATTGTAGATAACAACTAATTATTTTACGTTTTTCAGATATCAAGCTATGCAGCGGCAGTGAAGTCTTCTAGTTCCATTCCCAAAGTCATTCCAAAAATTAAAGTGGAAGATTGTTCACCACATGAAACCAACAAGGTGACTTCCCCCTGCCGTAAAACGTAAGACCGAATGAAAACAGATCTGACTGGGATCATTTCATGAAATAAATATAAACCTTTTCGGCATGGAATTAACAATTTCAGAGCATTTCAAACAAACAAATAACTAACGTCAGACTATAGTGTTGCCAGTAAGAGCGGTTTAGTGTCGAGAAAGGAGTTCGGTTTTCCTTTACTGCGCTCTCTGATTGGTTCGATAAACTAGCGCCACTTTCTTAACCAATCAGATGCCAAACTAGAACCAAATTAAACGTGGCTTGGTCACATGCGTTCAATTTCCTGCGCTTGGCGCCAGTTACATGTGTTTGTTTCGAGTTCTTATTGGTTCCTTGTGTTGTTTTTCGTCTTTTGTGATTGGCCAGAGTAATTACTACGACACTCAATTGAAAACCACTCTAGCTGACAATGGGGAAGATTGTAGATAACAACTAATTTATTTTACGTTTTTCAGATATCAAGCTATGCAGCGGCGGTGAAGTCTTCTAGTTCTATTCCCAAAGTCATTACCAAAATAAAAGTGGATGATTGTTCACCACATGAATCCAACAAGGTGACTTTCCTCTGCCGTAAAACTTTTAAGACCGAACCAAATAAACAATTAAACAAATGTATCTTACAGCTCAATAGGGGAATTTTTTTACTATGAACAAGTACATTACACGCTTCTTGGAAAGTTTACAAGTTTGAGGTTGAACAAAATATAACCATGAAATGACTTTGAGGAGTTTAGTTGCCGGCGATGCAAATGTACGTAAAATAAACCCGTTTTATCCTTCATTTATTATTAGGTCACATCGATCATGGCTGAAAGTGACGCCACTGCAGCTTCTGAAGCAAAACTGGATTCCGATAACGACAATTTGAGAGGTGAGAAAATAAACTACAGACAACTTAATTTGTAAGAGCACAATAATTTACAGCACACATGTTTGAATTGGATGGTCAACTGGTCTCGTGTACATCAGCCGAAAATAATGGATATTGGATCCGCCATCTTTGATTTGAAGATTTTTCAAAAATGTTTGAAAACATCCCCAAAGTGATTTGAAAATATAAAAAAAAAATGTAAGGATGTAAAAGATGTTAAAAATTTAGGCAGAAAATTCTCATTAAAACCGAAAATTACGCGGAATAAAAATTGGGTATAACACTCTGTCAAAACATTGGGCAAACAATTGACACACCAAAATGTTGCTCGATAATTTTTAGGAAAAGTCACGACGTTTCGTCTTTATTGCTAAAAATCTCTGTAAGTTACATGGCACTTCTCATCGTGCTTCATCGAAGATTTGCCAAAACGTCACTTGTTTTCCCCGAGTGAGTTCCGTTGTTTAGATTTTGGGCAATTGTCACTCTAAAAATTAGGGACACTACATGTATATAACAAATAGTTTATTAAATGATGTAAGATAATTGATGGCGTAAGGATTGATTATTATTTATTTTATGTCACTTTTCCATGGTTTTAGCAAGAGCAGAGGTGTACAATAATGAAGGCGATGATGAATACAGAAGGAAGGAATTCAGCAACGCTGTATACTCCTACACGGAAGGACTTAAAGTGAACTGCAAGGATTATGAACTAAATGCCAAACTGTACAGCAACAGGGCATCAGCTTATTTCTGTTTGGGTAATAATTTGGTTTATTTACATTCAATTTATAGCAAGCAATTAAATCTTCAGTTATTTCTGGTTCATGTACTAGTACAGTAGCTAAACAGTACTAGATGTGATAGTCGAAAAACAAACATACAGATAAAAGTAATTATTATTAAATATTAAAGTAATCCTCCATGGCTGGAACAAGTTACCATTAAATTGCATAACAATTTTAATTATCTTTAGGGAATTACCAAGAAACATTGAATGATGCCAAAGCTGCCGTCAAGTTGGAACCAACTTTCATTAAAGCCATAGAAAAAGGTAACTAAAGGCTCATGGCAGCCATCTTTGCCTGCATGAAATTATTTCGTTCAGTTTCGCTTCAATTCAGTAGTGTAATCTTTACCGATTCTTCTGAGGTATCTTATAAATAGGTTTGAAAGTTTTTTCAAAATAACCGCCGAAGGATAAAGGTAACGGAGAACCGATTAAACTACATGTATTATAATTGAAACATATCAAATCAGGCTTTGCATAACATAAAAGCAACTGGCAACGTTGTTTCAAGGGAACAACGATTACCAGATTACCTGTACTGTGGTTGCCTCGGAAGCTCAGTGGTTAGAGCACCTGCCATGAGATTGGGGCACATGTCGTGGGTTCGAATCCCGCGCGGGACATCTGATTTTTTCCAACATTTGTTTCTGTTTATCCCACAAAGGCATATCAGAGTTTATACCTCACTGATGATGAACAAAATTCCAAAAGTTATTCAGTCTTTTCTAATTAAACAATTTAACGTTTTATGCTAAAAATGGTTTGCATTCGAAAACCATTCGCAAGGTCTATCCAATGTGTGATTTTTTTATACATAAATCTTACAAAATGTTACGTGACGTCATACCCGTGTCTAAAACGGTTACGCAGCCAATCAGGGAGCTCGTTATATGAACAAAGTTTTATAAATGTCAAACATATTTCCTTTAGGAGCGACTGCTTGTGTAGAGCTGCATCTTTATGAAGAAGCAATTTCTTGGTGTGACAAGGGATTAGCAGTATCCTTTTATAACATACTTTACATACACCCTTAATTAACCCAAATCTTAACCACCTCTCATTCTGGCCGGGAGTCATTCGTGGGTCCAGTTTGTTGTTGGTTCTCATCCTTTTTTCCTCACTCAAGAAAAACCAACATTTCTAAATTCAATTTCGATCTGGAATCCGAGGGCCACAGGTTTGTCAGTCATAAGACTGTTAAAGGGGCAGTGTCACAGGGATTTGATGTCATTTCAAAAACCAAAAAACGTTTTGTATTTACAGAAAACTAAAAATAATGGTTCAAATTTTGTTATAAATTACCATCCTAGTGTACTAAAACTGTCAATAAGTGTCTCTGGCCATAGAAACTGGGTCAGAATGGATCGCAATTTGAAAACATGTTAGGCTAACAGTTTTTCAATTTCTCGCATTTTCGTTTCCAAAATGCATTAGAATATGGTGTGTACATGGTGTTCTAGAATTATTTTGTAAATAAAAAAGGTAACCGAAGCACAGTTTTTGACCAAAAAAGGTCAAAATCCCTGTGATACTGCCCCTTTAAGTGTCACCATATACTGCAGATAGCACACCACTACACCAACCCTGCGGAATGGCCATTACCTTACGCATGCGCACAGCCAAATCACCTGGGCAGTGGCAACCATGGACAGCTGTTTAGGCCTTGTTAGCTTGTTAGGCCTCATCAGCATGGCATAGCCGTCGGACAACAAAGACCCGAAAGTCTTGTCTGTTGTCCTTTACTGCCGAGGTGGATGCAAAGGCACCCCTTTTAAGCGACAGCTCCACACAAGACATGTGGTAGCTGTAGGCTGGGGACTGCAAAACAGTCCTCGGCATGCGTATGGAGGGGTGGATCACTATTCAATGATCGAGTGTGCCATCAATCTCGTACCCAGAGTCCACGGTCTCCTCAGTCAGGCGGTTGGTCGTCACCAGGTGGAACTCGGGGAATGGAATTTTGAATACCAGAAATCTGGTATTCTGATCACTTCCGATCCCATGCTTGTTACACGAACAGCCAATCAAAAATTTGATATTTATTCCATTCCCCCAGAGTCTAACCTGGCGACGATTACTGCTGACTGAGGAGACCGTTGACTCTTGGTACGAGATTGGTGTCCCATAAAAAAAAACATAGGAAACTATCAACTGCAGATAGCACACCACTACACAAACTCCGATCCGCGGTATTGTCACTTGCAGGATACAAATAAAGATATAATTTCAACAATTTGTATATAAGACTCCCCTATTGTAGAAATGTTGTTACAGTATGCTCAGAGACTTGTGATGTTCATTTGACGACTGTAGAACTTGTTTTGTATTTTATGTCGTTACAGTATGCTCAGAGACTTGTGATGCTCATTTGACGACTGTAGAAACTTGTTTTGTATTATACGTCGTTACACATGGTATGCTTAAAGACTTGTGATGCTCATTTGACGACTGTAAAACTTGTTTTGTATTTTATGTCCTTACACATGGTATGCTCAGAGACTTGTGATGCTCATTTTGACCGACTGTAATTATTTATTTTGTTTCATATCGTTATGTTTACAGAAATTAACCATGCAGTATTCTTGGACGCACCTACATGTAATTCCTTCCGATAATAAGCCCCCTCCCTCTGATAATAATCCCCACGATGATAAGCCCCCTTCCCCCGATAATAACTCCCCCCACAATGATAAGCCCCCGATAATTATAAGCGCACCGCTCCCACGATGATAAGCCCCCTCCCACGATGATAAGACTCCCTTCCCACGATGATAAGCCCCCTTCCACGATGATAAGCCCCCTCCCCTCCCACGATGATAAGCCCCCTCCCCTCCCACGATGATAAGCCCCCTCCCCTCCCACAATGATAAGCCCCCTCCCCTCTCACGATGATAAGCCCCCTCCCACGCTGATAAGCCCCCTCCCCTCCCACGATGATAAGCCCCCTCCCCTCTCACGATGATAAGCCCCCTCCCACGCTGATAAGCCCCCCTCCCCCTCCCATGATGATAAGCCCCCCTCCCCTCCCACGATGATAAGCCCCCTCCCCTCCCAACGATGATAAGCCCCCCTCTCATGATGATAAGCCCCCTCCCACGATGATAAGACCCCTCCCACGATGATAAGCCCCCTCTCATGATGATAAGCCCCCTCCCCTCTCATGATGATAAGCCCCCTCCCGCGATGATAAGACTTCCCTCCCCACGATGATAAGCCCCCTCCCACGATGATAAGCTTCCTCCCCTCCCACGATGATAAGCCCCCTCCCCTCCCACGATGATAAGCCCCCTCCCCTCCCACGATGATAAGCCCCCTCCCCTCCCACAATGATAAGCCCCCTCCCCTCTCACGATGATAAGCCCCCTCCCACGCTGATAAGCCCCCTCCCCTCCCACGATGATAAGCCCCCTCCCCTCTCACGATGATAAGCCCCCTCCACGCTGATAAGCCCCCTCCCCTCCCACGATGATAAGCCCCCTCCCCTCCCACGATGATAAGCCCCCTCCCCTCCCACGATGATAAGCCCCCCTCTCATGATGATAAGCCCCTCCCACGATGATAAGACCCCTCCCACGATGATAAGCCCCCTCTCATGATGATAAGCCCCCTCCCCTCTCATGATGATAAGCCCCCTCCCGCGATGATAAAGACTTCCCTCCCACGATGATAAGCCCCCTCCCACGATGATAAGCTTCCTCCCCTCCACGATGATAAGCCCATCAAAATGCCTTTTGGACAAATATAAGCCCAGGGCTTATTATTGGAATTTTTATGGTATGTCGCTAAAAAACTCTTTTTATCCATAAAAGGAAGTTGTTTATATATATCCCATGCACACGTCTTTAGCCAGCAGTACAGGTTATCAACCTAATAGGAGTGTTACAAATGTTACATAACTTAACCATAACATACAAGATCAAGAGCAATAACAAGATATTGTTGGATTTACGGAGCAAGTCTGTGGACGAGGCAAACCAACCGCAAATGATGAGTAAGGCTGAGAATGAACCTGCGAAAGTTCAAGTAAGTCTTGAGAGAAGGTCATGGCTTGTTAAAAGCAACTACCTGTGTGTATGTGTATGTGTGTGGACCTCTTAGAGGTAAAAATGAATTCGAGCCACACCCACAAAACGAGATTCCAGTACCCAGTTTAAGGGGTCTCTCTTAAAATTTCCGACGATCACTCCCGTCACTTTTATATATGTGGAAATAACCCCCCCTCCCCTCTCCCCTACTTGGGATAAAAACGGGGCTCACAATCCAGATCACGGAAAATGCAGGATTCGTTCATTAACTGCCATTCAGCAACAAAAGAGGAACCTCTTGGCAAAGAAAAACTGAATAACAACACCATCTATTAAACAGAATAATAAATGTTGGTTTAGACTGCGAGCAGTCCTCTTTCTTTTCCTCTCCTCGTTTTTTCACCTAATTTGCATAATTATACATTTCCGCTCGCGCCAAAGATCTGAGGAGAAAAGACCGACTGCTCGCAGTCTAATGTTGGTTGCTTAACCCCAAAATTCGGAATTGATAATATTGATTGTAGTACTAACCAGAAACTTCTGGGCCGGGTTGTTCAAAGGACGATTAAGCTAATCCAGGATTAGCGCGAATTTTGATTTTCAGTTTTTGTAACTTTTCAGTGAGGTTTTCTGTTTATATTTTCATCTTTCTGTTTTGACTTTGACTAATCTTAAAGTTTACAAAACATTAAGCAAAGAAAAACACTTTTATACAAGAGAAATTAAAAGCTTGATTAACTTTTAATCCTGGTTTAGCGTTAATCGGCTTTCGAACAACCGAGCCCTGGCTTACCAGATTTATGATAGTAAACATTTAAGAGTGTTTTAAAGTAATAAAAAGACCTAAGCTCAACTAATGTTTCTCGTTAACATAAAAGTGCCGGCAACGCCGATCTACACAAAAGTGCGGGAGATGAAACTGGAAACATGTGTTTGTTTCGAGTTCTGATTGGTTCCTTGTGTTGTTTTCGTCTTTTGTGATTGGCCAGAGTAATTACTACGACACTCAATTGAAATCCCGCTCTAGCTGACAATGGGGGAAGATTGTAGATAACAACTAATTTATTTTACGTTTTTCAGATATCAAGCTATGCAGCGGCGGTGAAGTCTTCTAGTTCTATTCCCAAAGTCATTACCAAAATAAAAGTGGAAGATTGTTCACCACATGAAACCAACAAGGTGACTTTCCTCTGCCGTAAAAACTTTTAAGACCGAACCAAATAAACAATTAAACAAATGTCTCTTACAGCTCAAATAGGGGAATTTTTTTACTATGAACAAGTACAACACGCTTCTTGGGAAGTTTACAAGTTTGAGGTTGAACAAAATATAACCACGAAATGACTTTGAAGAGTTTAGTTGCTGGCGATGTAAATGTACGTAAAATAAACACGCTTTATCCTACGTTTATTATTAGGTCACATCGATCATGGCTGAAAGTGACGTCACTGCAGCTTCTGAAGCAAAACTGGATTTTGATAATGACAATTTGAGAGGTGAGGAAAATTAAACTGCAGATAGCTTAATTTGTAAGAGCACAGTTATAGCACACATGATTTAATTGGATGGTCAACTGGTCTTGTGTACATGAACCGAAAATAAAAGGCGTCTGGTTTCTCAGGCTTTTTAATATGAAACTTTCTTATATACCATATTTCCTCTATCTAGTCCCACTTCAAATACCCCCCCCCCCCCCCCTTTTAGGGATAAAAAAAGCCACTCCGGCTTCATTTTCGTGTCGCACGCTGTCTGTAATGGCAGCCAAAATCGTTTTCTCACAAAGCCGAATGACGTATGATAAGATGACATTCACGAAAAATTGTAACACTTTTATTCATTATTGTATACGTACATCAGAAAATCAGCACATGCAGGTTGTGCTTTGTGAGCCTGGGGGGAGGGGCAGAATGTGCCTCCCCCTCCTATGTATCTCCCAGAGTAATGAAACTTGGGTTGTGTAAAGCATTCAAAATGTTTCTTTTAGTGACAGTCACATGTCAGTATTATTATCATATCCTGCATGCTGAAATGACGTCATATTCATTTTTTTAAATTTGGGTAGAACACCCGGTCAAAAGATGGTTGCCATGGAAACGTCAAGTCACGTGAGCAGACAATTGACGTACAAAAATGTTGCCCGATAATTTTTAGCGTTTTGGCGCGAAATCATTATATTTCCTCATGTGTAAATGCCTGGTCTATCTCTCAGTCTCTCTCTAGCTCTCTTTCAAGGTCATTTTTTAAGGTCACACAAGGTCAAGGTCACATTTATTTCACTTTTCCATGGTTTTAGCAATAGCGGAGGTGTACAATAATGAAGGCGATGATGAATACATAAGGAAGGAATTCAGTAACGCTGTATACTCCTACACGGAAGGAATCAAAGTGAACTGCAAGGATGATGAACTGAATGCCAAACTGTACAGCAACAGGGCAGCAGCTTATTTCTGTTTGGGTAATAATATGGTTTGTTTACATTCAATTTATTGCTGATTAAATCTGCAGTAATTATTGCTGGTTTGTGTACTGGTACTGTAGCTAAACAGCACTAGATATGATAGGAAAAACAAACATTCAGATAAAATATTAAAGGAATCCTCCATTTATTGCTGGAACAAGTTACCATTAAATTGACATTAATAATTTTGATTATTTTTAGGGAATTACCAAGAAACATTGAACGATGCCAAAGCTGCCATCAAGTTGGAACCAACTTTCATCAAAGCCATAGAAAAAGGTAAGGCTTGTGGCAGCCATCTTTGCCTGCTGTTAGCACAGTTTATTATGTTGAAATTATTTCGTTCAGCCTCGCTTGACTGAGTCTTCAGTAGTGTAATCTTTACCGATTCTTTTTACTTAACTTAATCCTCATTGCCTCCTCCTTCCGTTATATGAACAAAGTTTTATAAATGTCAAACATATTTCCTTTAGGAGCGAATGCTTGTGTGGAGCTGCATCTTTATGAAGAAGCGATTTCTTGGTGTGACAAGGGATTAGCAGTATCCTTTTATAACATGCTTGACACCCTTAATTAACCCGGACCTAAACCATAGCATTCCGGCCGGGAGTCATATGTGGGTCAAGTTTGTCATACTTGCTCCGAGGTGTTTCCTCCGGGTACTCCTCCCTCCACAAATACCAACATTTCTAAATTCCAATTCGATCTGGGATCCGAGCCACAGGTTTGTCAGTCGTAAGACTGTTAAGTGTCACCCTCGTTAAACAAAGTCAATATGTTTTTTATTTATTTTGGTTTATTCCTTTATTTGTTAGATGCGGTTTTTTTTAACCTGAGAAAAGGCAGAACTGTACAATTCATGCCCACTTTCAGGATACAAATAATATAATTTCAACAATTTATATATGACTCCCTATTGTAAAACTTGTTTTGTATTTTATGCCCTTACAGTATGCTCAGAGACGTATGATGTTCGTTTGATGACTGTAGAACTTGTTTTGTGTTTCATATCGTTATGTTTACAGAAATTAACCATGCAGTATTGTACGCACCTAAAATTTTCCAGACGCCAATTCCCTTCCAAAAATATTTGAAACGCAAAATTCCTTCCGAAAATAAGCCCCCCCCCCCCCCCCCCCCCCACCTCCCACGATGATAAGCCCACCGAAAAAGCCTTTTGGAGTTTGGCTTATTATTGGAATTTTCACGGTATGTAGCTAAGACTCTTTTTATCCATAAAAGGAGTTTGTTTATATATACCCCATGCATACATCTTTAGCCAGCAGTACAGGTTATCAACCTAATATGAGTGTTACAAATGATATGTTACATAACTTTACCATAACATGCAAGATTGAGAGCAATAACAAGATATTGTTGGATTTACGGAGCAAATGTGTGTTGGACGAGGCAAACCAAATGAAGAGTAAGGCTGAGAACGAAACTGCGAAAGTTCAAGTAAGTCCTGAGATAAGGTCAAGGCTTGTTACAAGCAACTACCCGTGTGTATGTGTGTGGACCTCTTAGGGGTAAAAATGAATTATTCGAGCCACACCCACAAAACAAGATTCTGGTACCGATAAGGGCCCTCTTTCAAAATTCCGACAATCACTCCCGTCACTTTTTATATAAGGGAGTCACACCCCCCCCCCCCCCCCCCCCCCCTTGGGATGAAAACTGTCCCACGTATAGCTCATGAGGTCTTATGAAATTATTAAAACTTATTTTTTGTTAATACAGTTGAAGCTCTCTGAGCGCTGGAAGGCCGCCAGCTCTACTTACGGCCGCCTTGACAAAACCTCCTTTGAAATTTAGCTCATACAAACTACTATTTACACATTCCCGTAAGCGGACAGCTCTACTTACAGCCGCCTTGACAAAACCTCCTTTGAAATTTAGCTCATACAAACTACTATTTACATATTCCCGTAAGCTCATGTTGCGGACATTTTTTTAGCTTCCGGGGTGTCCGAAAAGAAATAAAAGAAAAATTGAAATATATTTACAAAGAAAATTGAATAACAGCAGCATCTAAAACAGAATAATAAATGGTTGGTTGCTTACCCAAATTTCGGAATTCATAATACTTGTGGTAATGTAATGTAACATAATGTAAGTGTCAGTCGTTCTAGCGTTATGCACACTATCACAATACAATACACACTTGGCAATACTAACCAGAAAGTTCGATTCCAGATCATGATAGCAAACATTTAAGAGCACTTTAAAGTAATAAAAATATCTTAACACAACTAATGTTTCTCGTCAACAGAAAAGTACCGACAACGCTGATCTACACAAAAGTGCGGGAGATGAAACTGGACAAGGAAGCGCGCACATCAAAGCTGCTACAACTTGTGATACTCACGCAGAATTAAAACAAGAAATAGACCACCATGAACGTCGTCTACAGATGTTCAAAGAAGCAGGAGATAGGTCAAACGAAGGAATCGAGTATTGTAAACTTGGAATCATTTATAAACAGCTTGGAGATCACAAACGAGCCGTAGACTGCTATGAACGTTATCTAGACATTGCTACAGAAATGGACGACAGGATTGGACAAGGAATGGCGTATTGCAATCTTGGCAATGCTTATCGCGGCCTCGGATGTTTCAACAAAGCCATAGAGTACCTTGAACTCTCTATAAAAAATGCCAAAGACATGGAAGACAAGGAGAGAGAAGGAAGTAGGAATGGTAATCTTGGAAATGTTTATCACAGTCTCAGAGATTTCAAAACAGCCATACACCACCATAACCTCAGTCTAGAAATTGCGAAAGAAGTGGTTGACAGGGCTGGTGAAGTAAGAGCATATGATAGCCTTGGCAACGATTATCACAGGCTTGAAGATTACAAAAGGGCCATAGAGTACTACGAACTCTCCCTAAAAATTGCCATAGAAATCGGAGACAGGGCTGGAGAAGAACAGGCACGAAGTAAACTTGACATGGGCAATCACCTGCTCAGGAAGGTTATAAAAGCCGAGGTAAACAAAATAAATTTCTTACCTTTCATTAGTTTATATTACAGGAAGCTATATTATTATATTACCCGAATGGGGCCGGGAGCTCCATTCAGCGATCCCCTTCCCACTCCTCCCAGTGAGTGGGGTCTGAGTCTCAGTACGTTCGTAGATTAATGAGCACTCTATTACAAATGACGGATATGTAACAAAACTTCACCATAACACACAAGATTGAGAGCAATAGCAAGATATTGTTGGATTTACGGAGCAAGTCTGCGGATGATGGGGAAACCGACAGCCAGTAAGGCTGAGAATCAGTCCTGACATATAGTAACAAAGTCTGATACGCAGGTTACATATCAGAGGTCATTGTTGACAGAAGTTCTGATTTGACTGAATGAAATTTAAAAAAAATCGATATAGATAAGGTGACAAAGAGGTCAGTGTAATCTCAATATATATGTGATTTCACCCAAATAATTCGTAATAATTATACTATGTATAACACAAAGTATTTTTGGCACTTTTTTTTATTTAACCAAATATTAATTTTAATAAATAGTTGGTTGCTTAACCAAAATTCGGAATTCATAATATTGATTGTGGTGCTAACTAGAAACTTCGGTTTCCATATTATGATAGTAAACATTTAAGAGGCAGTCTCTGTAAAAGCGGTCCACTGCATTTCGGGTCGGAAAAAAGTTTCCTCTCAAACTTTGCCCAGTAAACTATATTGGGTCATAAGTAAATGCAACGACTTTAGTTTTTGGAAATACGTTAAAATATTTTTTTTAGAGCTCACAACAATCCCAGCGGAAAAAGGCCTAAATTTTGAGCCTGAAAAGAATCGAAAATTGTCTAAGTTGACGAGCTCACTTCTCGAAAACCACCGAACGCAACAAAAAATGAGCTTTATGATAGATAAAGGCTTTTATGTTTCGGTCGCAAGGTGTTTCCGTTAGATTAAACCACATTACCGGCGGTTAATTTAGGTTACTTGATTCTTTCCTTAACGTAACAATACCTGGAAGTCAAGGGCAGATATAAACTGTACTATCTCAGTGTAATACAGGCACTTTAAGTTTGAACTCTACGTGAGCAAGATCTCAAGAAAAAGTTTTACATCCTCTCCTCGTGGAACAAGTTAAGTACATTCTTATTTCTATCCCCTATGGCCGATTCGATCAAGCCCAAAGTTATGGTCGTGGGTCACTCCTTTGTCCACCGCTTGCACTCTTTTCTGAGGCGAGGGAAGGACTCCCGTTGTGAGCAAGATCTGGGCTTAGGCCCTAACTTGCGCCCTACGTTTCTTCGGCACCGGGGGACGAACAGTACCCAAAACTTGTCTTTTCGACTGCGAGACAATCAAGAGTTTTAATCCTGACGTAGTGATTTTGGAGTTAGGATCTAATGATTTAACAGCCGAAGATGCACGCTCAGAGACGGTCGGCTCGGCCTTAGCAGATTTGGTTATCCACCTCTTCGAAGTCACGAATGCAAGCAAAATATTTGTATGCCAGATCCTACATAGAGCAATTTCTCCTCGACCTTCCTACAATATAGACGTTGATAAACTCAACAAATACCTAAAAACAGTTATCAACGACATTCCTAACGCACGCTATTGGCGTCATCGTGGCATGCTTTTGCCATCACAAAACATTATTGCCGCGGACGGAGTTCATTTAAACGAACATGGGCAATATTTGCTATATCGGAGTTATCGCGGGGCTGTTATTCAAGGCCTTAAACTTCTAGACATCGGAATAACAATATAGTGCTGTTTTTCTAGTACCTCACGCACTTTAAGTCCATAGTTAAATTCTTAAAACAACTTGATTTAGTAAATCAATAAACGCGGCCACTTGCGTGGCCAATATTTACCCAACACAATTCTAGTATTCTTTATTAGTCACTGGCTCACCGTTTAAGAAAATGCCGATCAGAAACATAAATCATTATTATTTCTAGGTTAAGTGGTCCTTCAAAGGTGTGAAACGCATGTTAGTTTTGATATGTTTCGATTTACAGGTTTGTGAAAATTATCGTATTAGCACACGTTTAATCGCTTTTTTGAAACATGCGAAAGTTATCTTCGCTGGCTTTATTTCACAAGTCCAGACCAGGTCACGCTAAATTCTTACTGAATTCTACTAAGCAGATGTTAGGAAGCCTAGAAATATAAAAATACCTTGCGCTTTTTATCTTCCTTTCCCACAGCGACTTCGAACTTTTGCGCTGAGCAAATTCAGATTGTTTTAAATGAAAACATTGTTAGATCTCGCCATTCTAAGTCGAAAGCCCCCCGATAATTATAAGCGCTCCCCCCTCCCACGATGAGGAATTTGTTTATATATACCCCATGCATACATCTTTAGACAGCAGTACAGGTTATTAACCTAATAGGAGTGTTACAAATGATATGTTACATAACTTTACCATAACATACAAGATTGAAAGCAATAACAAGATATTGTTGGATTTACGGAGCAAAATAATGTGTGTTGGACGAGGCAAACCGAATGAAGAGTAAGGCTGAGAATAAAACTGTGAAAGTTCAAGTAAGTCCTGAGATAAGGCCAAGGCTTGTTACAAGCAACTACCCGTGTGTATGTGTGTGGACATCTTAGGGGTAAAAATGAATTATTCGAGCCACACCCACAAAACAAGATTCTGGTACCGATAAGGGCCCTCTTTCAAAATTCCGACAATCACTCCCGTCACTTTTTATATAAGAGAGTCCCCCCCCCCCCCCCCCCCCCCCTTGGGATGAAAACTGTCCCACGTATAGCTCATGAGGTCTTATGAAATTATTAAAACTTATTTTTTGTTAATACAGTTGAAGCTCTCTGAGCGCTGGAAGGCCGCCAGCTCTACTTACGGCCGCCTTGACAAAACCTCCTTTGAAATTTAGCTCATACAAACTACTATTTACACATTCCCGTAAGCGGACAGCTCTACTTACAGCCGCCTTGACAAAACCTCCTTTGAAATTTAGCTCATACAAACTACTATTTACATATTCCCGTAAGCTCATGTTGCGGACATTTTTTTAGCTTCCGGGGTGTCCGAAAAGAAATAAAAGAAAAATTGAAATATCTTTACAAAGAAAATTGAATAACAGCAGCATCTAAAACAGAATAATAAATGGTTGGTTGCTTACCCAAATTTCGGAATTCATAATACTTGTGGTAATGTAATGTAACATAATGTAAGTGTCAGTCGTTCTAGCGTTATGCACACTATCACAATACAATACACACTTGGCCTATACTAACCAGAAAGTTCGATTCCAGATCATGATAGCAAACATTTAAGAGCACTTTAAAGTAATAAAAATATCTTAACACAACTAATGTTTCTCGTCAACAGAAAAGTACCGACAACGCTGATCTACACAAAAGTGCGGGAGATGAAACTGGACAAGGAAGCGCGCACATCAAAGCTGCTACAACTTGTGATACTCACGCAGAATTAAAACAAGAAATAGACCACCATGAACGTCGTCTACAGATGTTCAAAGAAGCAGGAGATAGGTCAAACGAAGGAATCGAGTATTGTAAACTTGGAATCATTTATAAACAGCTTGGAGATCACAAACGAGCCGTAGACTGCTATGAACGTTATCTAGACATTGCTACAGAAATGGACGACAGGATTGGACAAGGAATGGCGTATTGCAATCTTGGCAATGCTTATCGCGGCCTCGGATGTTTCAACAAAGCCATAGAGTACCTTGAACTCTCTATAAAAAATGCCAAAGACATGGAAGACAAGGAGAGAGAAGGAAGTAGGAATGGTAATCTTGGAAATGTTTATCACAGTCTCAGAGATTTCAAAACAGCCATACACCACCATAACCTCAGTCTAGAAATTGCGAAAGAAGTGGTTGACAGGGCTGGTGAAGTAAGAGCATATGATAGCCTTGGCAACGATTATCACAGGCTTGAAGATTACAAAAGGGCCATAGAGTACTACGAACTCTCCCTAAAAATTGCCATAGAAATCGGAGACAGGGCTGGAGAAGAACAGGCACGAAGTAAACTTGACATGGGCAATCACCTGCTCAGGAAGGTTATAAAAGCCGAGGTAAACAAAATAAATTTCTTACCTTTCATTAGTTTATATTACAGGAAGCTATATTATTATATTACCCGAATGGGGCCGGGAGCTCCATTCAGCGATCCCCTTCCCACTCCTCCCAGTGAGTGGGGTCTGAGTCTCAGTACGTTCGTAGATTAATGAGCACTCTATTACAAATGACGGATATGTAACAAAACTTCACCATAACACACAAGATTGAGAGCAATAGCAAGATATTGTTGGATTTACGGAGCAAGTCTGCGGATGATGGGGAAACCGACAGCCAGTAAGGCTGAGAATCAGTCCTGACATATAGTAACAAAGTCTGATACGCAGGTTACATATCAGAGGTCATTGTTGACAGAAGTTCTGATTTGACTGAATGAAATTTTTAAAAAATCGATATAGATAAGGTGACAAAGAGGTCAGTGTAATCTCAATATATATGTGATTTCACCCAAATAATTCGTAATAATTATACTATGTATAACACAAAGTATTTTTGGCACTTTTTTTTTATTTAACCAAATATTAATTTTAATAAATAGTTGGTTGCTTAACCAAAATTCGGAATTCATAATATTGATTGTGGTGCTAACTAGAAACTTCGGTTTCCATATTATGATAGTAAACATTTAAGAGGCAGTCTCTGTAAAAGCGGTCCACTGCATTTCGGGTCGGAAAAAAGTTTCCTCTCAAACTTTGCCCAGTAAACTATATTGGGTCATAAGTAAATGCAACGACTTTAGTTTTTGGAAATACGTTAAAATATTTTTTTTTAGAGCTCACAACAATCCCAGCGGAAAAAGGCCTAAATTTGAGCCTGAAAAGAATCGAAAATTGTCTAAGTTGACGAGCTCACTTCTCGAAAACCACCGAACGCAACAAAAAATGAGCTTTATGATAGATAAAGGCTTTTATGTTTCGGTCGCAAGGTGTTTCCGTTAGATTAAACCACATTACCGGCGGTTAATTTAGGTTACTTGATTCTTTCCTTAACGTAACAATACCTGGAAGTCAAGGGCAGATATAAACTGTACTATCTCAGTGTAATACAGGCACTTTAAGTTTGAACTCTACGTGAGCAAGATCTCAAGAAAAAGTTTTACATCCTCTCCTCGTGGAACAAGTTAAGTACATTCTTATTTCTATCCCCTATGGCCGATTCGATCAAGCCCAAAGTTATGGTCGTGGGTCACTCCTTTGTCCACCGCTTGCACTCTTTTCTGAGGCGAGGGAAGGACTCCCGTTGTGAGCAAGATCTGGGCTTAGGCCCTACTTGCGCCCTACGTTTCTTCGGCACCGGGGGACGAACAGTACCCAAAACTTGTCTTTTCGACTGCGAGACAATCAAGAGTTTTAATCCTGACGTAGTGATTTTGGAGTTAGGATCTAATGATTTAACAGCCGAAGATGCACGCCCAGAGACGGTCGGCTCGGCCTTAGCAGATTTGGTTATCCACCTCTTCGAAGTCACGAATGCAAGCAAAATATTTGTATGCCAGATCCTACATAGAGCAATTTCTCCTCGACCTTCCTACAATATAGACGTTGATAAACTCAACAAATACCTAAAAACAGTTATCAACGACATTCCTAACGCACGCTATTGGCGTCATCGTGGCATGCTTTTGCCATCACAAAACATTATTGCCGCGGACGGAGTTCATTTAAAACGAACATGGGCAATATTTGCTATATCGGAGTTATCGCGGGGCTGTTATTCAAGGCCTTAAACTTCTAGACATCGGAATAACAATATAGTGCTGTTTTTCTAGTACCTCACGCACTTTAAGTCCATAGTTAAATTCTTAAAACAACTTGATTTAGTAAATCAATAAACGCGGCCACTTGCGTGGCCAATATTTACCCAACACAATTCTAGTATTCTTTATTAGTCACTGGCTCACCGTTTAAGAAAATGCCGATCAGAAACATAAATCATTATTATTTCTAGGTTAAGTGGTCCTTCAAAGGTGTGAAACGCATGTTAGTTTTGATATGTTTCGATTTACAGGTTTGTGAAAATTATCGTATTAGCACACGTTTAATCGCTTTTTTGAAACATGCGAAAGTTATCTTCGCTGGCTTTATTTCACAAGTCCAGACCAGGTCACGCTAAATTCTTACTGAATTCTACTAAGCAGATGTTAGGAAGCCTAGAAATATAAAAATACCTTGCGCTTTTTATCTTCCTTTCCCACAGCGACTTCGAACTTTTGCGCTGAGCAAATTCAGATTGTTTTAAATGAAAACATTGTTAGATCTCGCCATTCTAAGTCGAAAGCCCCCCGATAATTATAAGCGCTCCCCCCTCCCACGATGAGGAATTTGTTTATATATACCCCATGCATACATCTTTAGACAGCAGTACAGGTTATTAACCTAATAGGAGTGTTACAAATGATATGTTACATAACTTTACCATAACATACAAGATTGAAAGCAATAACAAGATATTGTTGGATTTACGGAGCAAAATAATGTGTGTTGGACGAGGCAAACCGAATGAAGAGTAAGGCTGAGAATAAAACTGTGAAAGTTCAAGTAAGTCCTGAGATAAGGCCAAGGCTTGTTAAAAGCAACTACCCGTGTGTATGTGTGTGGACCTCTTAGGGGTAAAAATGAATTATTCGAGCCACACCCACAAAACAAGATTCTGGTACCGATAAGGGCCCTCTTTCAAAATTCGACAATCACTCCCGTCACTTTTATATAAGAGAGTCACCCCCCCCCCCCCCCCCCCCCCCCCCCCCCTTGGGATGAAAACTGTCCCACGTATAGCTTATGAGGTCTTATGAAATTATTAAAACTTATTTTTTGCTAATACAGTTGAAGCTCTCTGAGCGCTGGAAGGCCGCCAGCTCTACTTACGGCCGCCTTGACAACAAAACCTCCTTTGAAATTTAGCTCATACAAACTACTATTTACACATACCCGTAAGCGGACAGCTCTACTTACAGCCGCCTTGACAAAACCTCCTTTGAAATTTAGCTCATACAAACTACTATTTACACATTCCCGTAAGCGGACGGCTCTACTTACAGCCGCCTTGACAAAACCTCCTTTGAAATTTAGCTCATACAAACTACTATTTACATATTCCCGTAAGCTCATGTTGCGGACATTTTTTTTAGCTTCCGGGGTGTCCGAAAAGAAATAAAAGAAAAATTGAAATATCTTTGCAAAGAAAATTGAATAACAGCAGCATCTAAAACAGAATAATAAATGGTTGGTTGCTTACCCAAATTTCGGAATTCATAATACTTGTGGTAATGTAATGTAACATAATGTAAGTGTCAGTCGTTCTAGCGTTATGCACACTATCATAATACAATACACACTTGGCAATACTAACCAGAAAGTTCGATTCCAGATCATGATAGCAAACATTTAAGAGCACTTTAAAGTAATAAAAATATCTTAACACAACTAATGTTTCTCGTCAACAGAAAAGTACCGACAACGCTGATCTACACAAAAGTGCGGGAGATGAAACTGGACAAGGAAGCGCGCACATCAAAGCTGCTACAACTTGTGATACTCACGCAGAATTAAAACAAGAAATAGACCACCATGAACGTCGTCTACAGATGTTCAAAGAAGCAGGAGATAGGTCAAACGAAGGAATCGAGTATTGTAAACTTGGAATCATTTATCAACAGCTTGGAGATCACAAACGAGCCGTAGACTGCTATGAACGTTATCTAGACATTGCTACAGAAATGGACGACAGGATTGGACAAGGAATGGCGTATTGCAATCTTGGCAATGCTTATCGCGGCCTCGGATGTTTCAACAAAGCCATAGAGTACCTTGAACTCTCTATAAAAAATGCCAAAGACATGGGAGACAAGGAGAGAGAAGGAAGTAGGAATGGTAATCTTGGAAATGTTTATCACAGTCTCAGAGATTTCAAAACAGCCATACACCACCATAACCTCAGTCTAGAAATTGCGAAAGAAGTGGTTGACAGGGCTGGTGAAGTAAGAGCATATGATAGCCTTGGCAACGATTATCACAGGCTTGAAGATTACAAAAGGGCCATAGAGTACTTCGAACTCTCCCTAAAAATTGCCATAGAAATCGGAGACAGGGCTAGAGAAGAACAGGCACGAAGTAATCTTGACATGGGCAATCACCTGCTCAGGAAGGTTATAAAAGCCGAGGTAAACAAAATAAATTTCTTACCTTTCATTAGTTTATATTACAGGAAGCTATATTATTATATTACCCGAATGGGGCCGGGAGCTCCATTCAGCGATCCCCTTCCCACTGATCCCAGTGAGTGGGGTCTGAGTCTCAGTACGTTCGTAGGTTAATGAGCACTCTATTACAAATGACGGATATGTAACAAAACTTCACCACAACACACAAGATTGAGAGCAATAGCAAGATATTGTTGGATTTACGGAGCAAGTCGGCGGATGATGGGGAAACCGACAGCCAGTAAGGCTGAGAATCAGTCCTGACATATAGTAACAAAGTCTGATACGCAGGTTACATATCAGAGGTCATTGTTGACAGAAGTTCTGATTTGACTGAATGAAATTTAAAAAAAATCGATATAGATAAGGTGACAAAGAGGTCAGTGTAATCTCAATATATATGTGATTTCACCCAAATAATTCGTAATAATTATACTATGTATAACACAAAGTATCTTTGGCACTTTTTTTATTTAACCAAATATTAATTTTAATAAATAGTTGGTTGCTTGACCAAAATTCGGAAAGATATGAATTTTATTTTCGAGTGGTAAAATATTGTTTTTAACACGAGAAAATAAAATTCATATCTTCAAGCCACCGTGTAATGTTCTTTTTATTATATAGACAAACGACAAAAGCACAAACTTTACCGCGAACTCTTGCAGCTCGGTGGCTGGACTTTCCGAATTTCTCTCCTTTCGTCTTCACTTGCAAGGAACTCCTTGAATAATTTTAAGTCATATGAAGTTTTCTTCTTCGTGTTAACATTTTCCTACTCCTCTGTGAACGATTTCATGTCGGCTTCAGTGAATTTCACGAATCTATCGCTCGCCATTTTCAACCGGAGTTTGGCAGCTTTGCACAAAAAGCCATGCAAAAGCGGGAAATGACGTCATCGATATCCTCACTAGTGAGGATATGGAAAATACGCCACTCGGGTCCCGGATGTAGTTTCGTATGAATTTTACGAGTGGTCTATTTTCCAGTAAAACACTCGTGTCTATATAATAAGTTAAAATATTTTTTTTAGAGCTCACAACAATCCCAGCGGGAAAAGGCCTAAATTTGAGCCTGAAAAGAATCGAAATTGTCTAAGTTGACGAGCTCACTTCTCGAAACCACCGAACGCAACAAAAAATCATTATTATTTCTAGGTTAAGTGGTCCCTCAAAGGTGTGAAACGCATGTTAGTTTTGATATGTTTCGATTTACAGGTTTGTGAAAATTATCGTATTAGCACACGTTTAATCGCTTTTTTTGAAACATGCGAAAGTTATCTTCGCTGGCTTTATTTCACAAGTCCAGACCAGGTCACGCTAAATTCTTACTGAATTCTACTAAGCAGATGTTAGGAAGCCTAGAAATTTAAAAATACCTTGCGCTTTTTATCTTCCTTTCCCACAGCGACTTCGAACTTTTGCGCTGAGCAAATTCAGATTGTTTTAAATGAAAACTTTGTTAGATCTCGCCATTCTAAGTCGAAAGCCCCCCGATAATTATAAGCGCTCCCCCCTCCCACGATGATAAGCCCCCCTCCCTTTTATCCATAAAAGGAAGTTGTTTATATATACCCCATGCATGCATCTTTAGCCAGCAGTACAGGTTATTAACTTAATAGGAGTGTTACAAATGATATGTTACATAACTTAGCCATAACATATAAGATTAAGAGCAATAACAAGATATTGTTGGATTTACGGAGCAAAATAATGTGTGTTGGACGAGGCAAACCGAATGAAGAGTAAGGCTGAGAATGAAACTGTGAAAGTTCAAGTAAGTCCTGAGATAAGGCCAAGGCTTGTTAAAAGCAACTACCCGTGTGTATGTATGTGGACCTCTTAGGGGTAAAAATGAATTATTCGAGCCACACCCACAAAACAAGATTCTGGTACCGATAAGGCCCTCTTTCAAAATTCCGACAATCACTCCCGTCACTTTTTAAATAAGGGAGTCACCCCCCCCCCCCCCCCCCCCCCCCCCCCCCCCCCTTGGGATGAAAACTGTCCCACGTATAGCTTATGAGGTCTTATGAAATTATTAAAACTTATTTTTTGTTAATACAGTTGAAGCTCTCTGAGCGCTGGAAGGCCGCCAGCTCTACTTACGGCCGCCTTGACAACAAAACCTCCTTTGAAATTTAGCTCATACAAACTACTATTTACACATACCCGTAAGCGGACAGCTCTACTTACAGCCGCCTTGACAAAACCTCCTTTGAAATTTAGCTCATACAAACTACTATTTACATATTCCCGTAAGCTCATGTTGCGGACATTTTTTTAGCTTCCCGGGTGTCCGAAAAGAAATAAAAGAAAAATTGAAATATCTTTGCAAAGAAAATTGAATAACAGCAGCATCTAAAACAGAATAATAAATGGTTGGTTGCTTACCCAAATTTCGGAATTCATAATACTTGTGGTAATGTAATGTAACGTAATGTAAGTGTCAGTTGTTCTAGCGTTATGCACACTATCACAATACAATACACACTTGGCAATACTAACCAGAAAGTTCGATTCCAGATCATGATAGCAAACATTTAAGAGCACTTTAAAGTAATAAAAATATCTTAACACAACTAATGTTTCTCGTTAACAGAAAAGTACCGACAACGCCGATCTACGCAAAAGTGCGGGAGATGAAACTGGACAAGGAAGCGCGCACATCAAAGCTGCTACAACTTGTGATACTCACGCAGAATTAAAACAAGAAATAGACCACCATGAACGTCGTCTACAGATGTTCAAAGAAGCAGGAGATAGGTCAAACGAAGGAATCGAGTATTGTAAACTTGGAATCATTTATAAACAGCTTGGAGATCACAAACGAGCCATAGACTGCTATGAACGTTATCTAGACATTGCCACAGAAATGGACGACAGGATTGGACAAGGAATGGCGTATTGCAATCTTGGCAATGCTTATCGCGGCCTCGGATGTTTCAACAAAGCCATAGAGTACCTTGAACTCTCTATAAAAAATGCCAAAGACATGGGAGACAAGGCGAGAGAAGGAAGTAGGAATGGTAATCTTGGAAATGTTTATCACAGTCTCAGTGATTTCAAAACAGCCATACACCACCATAACCTCAGTCTAGAAATTGCGAAAGAAGAGGGAGACAGGGCTGGTGAAGTAAGAGCATATGATAGCCTTGGCAACGATTATCACGGGTTTCAAGATTACAAAAGGGCCATAGAGTACCACGAACTCTCCCTAAAAATTGCCATAGAAATCGGAGTCAGGGAACGAGAATTTTGGGCATATGAGAAACTTGGCAACGATTATGATGGCCTTCAAGATTTCAGAAAAGCCATACATTATCATGAACTCTGTCTAAAAATTGCCAAAGAAGAAAGAAACAGGACTAGTGAAGGAGAGGTGTGTGGTTATCTTGGAGACTTGAGGGATTGTGAGGCAGTCGCTTATCTTGGCCTAGGTCTTACCTATTGCTCACTAGGCTCTCTTCGCAAGGCTGCCGATTGCTTTCAGTCCAGTGTAGACATAAGGAATGATATGTGGGTTTCTACTCCCTTGTTAAAAGACGAGTGGAAAATTCACTTGTGGCATGAGAGGCGGCATGCCCATACTCTGTTATGGCGTGTCTTGTTAAAACAAGGTGAGGCAGTGAAGGCTTTGTTTGCTGCTGAGCAAGGTCGTGCACAAGCTCTTAAAGATCTTATGTTATCACAGTATGGGCTTGAAAGATCTTGCCTTGGTTCGCTTCCAGCGGAAGAATCTATCTATGATATAATTAGTTGCCTTCGATCAACTGCAGTTTTTATAGCAGTTTGGGACGAAATTGTCTTTTTTTGGGTTTCTCAAAAAGGAAAATATTTTAAGCTAAGGAAGAAACAAATCCCTTGGGATGTAAACACTTACTTTGAATTGATGAAGGGGCGTGCTGATAAAGAAATTAATCCAAGAGCTGGATTAAGATGTGAGGATCGCTCACTCGATCAGTTGGACTGCTCACTTGATAAACTGAGGGGTGTAAAACTTCTACATGAGATGTCCGATGAAACGCTGCGTCATTCCTCGAACCTTAAGACGGAACCACTTGATAAACTGAGGGGTGTGAAACTTCCACACAAGAGGTTTGATCAGTCGCAACGTCATTCCTCAAACCACAAGACGGCGGAACCACCTTTAAGAGCGCTATATGATGCCCTCATTAGCCCTATTGCAGACTTGGTTGATGGCAATGAAGTTATAGTGGTAACTGAGGGTTTGTCGTGTTTGTTTCCTTTTGCTGCATTTAAGGACACCAATTCAAAGTTCCTGTGTGAATCTCTCAGAATCAGAATGCTACCATCCCTTACCAGTTTGAGCATGATCGTAAACTGTCCGCCAGAGTACCATCACAACACTGGAGCGCTGCTTGTGGGAGATCCGTATGTGCAAGACATTCCCACGAAGGACAAAGATCCTATGCCACAACTACCCTGCGCCAGGCAAGAAGTAGAGATGATTGGGAAAATACTCCACACTGAACCCCTCACTGGAAGAGACGCAACGAAAGAAGAAGTTTTAAAGCGACTCTCCCGGGTTGCTTTGATACACATTGCAGCACATGGCTGTATTGAAACAGGAGAAATTGCCTTGGCGCCAAACCCTTCACGGGCATCGCAGATTCCTGTTGAGGAAGACTTCCTTTTAACTATGAAAGATGTTTTGAATGCTAAACTGCCAGCGAGACTGGTTGTGCTAAGTTGCTGTCATAGCGGTCGTGGAAAGATCAAAGCTGAGGGCGTGGTTGGCATTGCACGTGCTTTTCTGGGAGCCGGTGCTCGTTCTGTTTTGGTGTCATTGTGGGCGATTGATGACGCAGCAACTATGAAGTTCATGTCAATTTTCTACCAACATTTGGTGTCAGGAGCAAGTTCCAGTGAAGCTCTGAACCGAGCCATGAACTCTATGATAGAATCTAAAGCACCAATCAAACATTGGGCTCCGTTTGTACTTATTGGCGATGACGTCACATTGGAATTTGGTGGAATCTCATAGTAAGCATACAAAGTGATTAGTTTCTGACTGAACTGTTGTTAGTAGCGGAAATATTTATTCGCGAGTAGTTCAGGGATTTGAATTAAACTCGCAAGTCTCGCATACGCATCTTTGAAATAGAAACTCTACAGTCTTCAGTTAAGTAAGCGGTTGAGCTTAAACATCAACACTCTTTCCTTGGTCTTCTTGTAGGGATTGGACGTATCTGCTTTCTTGCTTGAAACATGTTGAAAGGCTGAAACCTAAAGGAGCTATGTCATGCACGATATTTTAAGTCATTTTTGCGAAGTGTAAAATCACCTTTAAATTGAAGAAAGCCTCAAAATAATAGTTTACTAAGGTAGAAAAACACCAAAGAGGTAATAATAAACCGAACAGGAACAAAGATGGTTGAGGATGGAGAAGATTAAGACGGATTTCGAACGGTGAACTTGAAAAAATTGGCCAATTTTTTCAAGAAGCGCCATCCGTGACGTAGCTCCTTTAACAAAGTACCGTGTGGCATGAAATTTTTGCAGGGTCTAATTTTCCGAATTTCGCAATATCACAAGTACCGTACTGAAATACCGGAACTGCCCGAGATCCGCAAACATTTGCTCCCAGCGGTATAAAAGTCTGAAATCCAAATTCGCGAAAATTTGTTCCCGCGAAACGCAAAGCATCGGCAATCCGCGAAGTTAAACTCCCGCGAAAATTTCATGCCACACAGTGACGCTAAAGTCTGTAGTTTTCTTTAGCACAGGGGATATTTCCCTATAAATGACCTCATGTTCCTTCTGTCGGGTACATTAATTTATGTTTACTTTCCAAATATTTAATTTTCGATCCAATTCCTGTAAAAAACTCAATTGAATACGCTTATAAACTTCAAGAAATATTTCAGCTCGTACAACCGTAGTAGTAGCCTGCGAGCAGGCTCTCTTGGGATTCGCGCGCGGAGCGTGATAATGTTTTGAGCGGAGCGCTAAGATTGGGGCGAGAAAAGATAGCTCTCCTTTCTCTCCCCAATCCTCACGCTCCGCGCTCGGCTCAAAGCATGATCGCGCTCCGTGCTCATCACATGGATCCCAAAACAAGATAGTCTCCTACGCAGCCGTTATTTGTGTCGTCACGCAACGCTTCTCCCCACTAACGGCTGCTCAAACCTGGACCGCATTCCTTTCCTTTTGTTTTGTCCGCAGTAACTTTGACACCTATCGGCAAGAACGTGGCTGTTACCGTTTGCCGAAAACCTGCTAGATCGATCCAATTCTTGAACTAGGATGTCTGTTGTAATTATAATGAAGTTTTTTCGACATTATTCTTTCATATCATTCATTTTTCTTCAGTAAAACCGTGTTTTATTTTGATGTCTGGTGGGCGTCAAATTCAAAAGGCGGCATACTAGCGTGCGTTTGACGTTTCCGACGCTAAGGTCATGATAAGACACAATCTATGATTGGTGTATTTTGGCGCGAACGAGTTCCGAAAATGGCACTGCAACTGTGATTGGCTTAAATCTGCAAAGGAATGTGGTCCAGGTTTGAGCAGCGTTGCCTGACGACACAAATAACGGCTGCGTAGGAGACTAAAAACAAGAGGGCCTGCTCGCAGGCTACCTTAGTAGGGAAGCCACCTCTGTAATGAACAGACTTTGTCGCAAAAAGAAAACTGGACTGAATGACCACACAAACAACAGTTATTAAATATGGCTTAACTCTTCTGGCCTTGAACAAGTGATAACAAAATATAATCTGTATGCTTTTTGCGCACTTGCTTACTTTCACACTATCATTGTATCTGCATTGGGACTGGACTTCTCTTTTGCCCCATGTTAGAACTGCATGTTGCTTAAAATAACGGCCTGCATTTTATGCCATTGTTGCCTAAAAAACAATCTTACGCCACAAACTTAAGGCCTTTTTCGCAGCATTTTTGTGTTAGTAAATGTACATTTTGTATGATTTCAACCTGAAGGTTAATTCATCTCTTTTCTGCTCATATGCAGTCTAAACCATTGCAAGAGACTATGATCTAAGTAGATCATATAGATCATAGTCTCTTGACCATTGTCATTGTTATTTTGAATTGAAAAGCTGTAAATAGTAATGTTATAATTGTTCAGAAGAAATGTTAAATAAAAATACATGTAAGCTTAAATCTTTGCTCGGGTATTTTGAAGTTAACTTCTTTTTTCGCTTAATTTTTTCGGGTTATACAAAAGTGGAGATTCAAACCCCTCCAGTTTTAGCCTGTGTGCAGACGTCGCCTATTTCCTTGCTTCACGCGGAAAACGGATGTCTGTGTAACACTGTCGAGGAAGACTGTATTCATTGAAACATCCGTCCATGTTTTTCATTTTCACAACAGCTTGTAAAATAGATCTTTTTGCCACTTACTCTCCCACCCACCCTTAGTAAGATGATTGCGTTGGAGGGGTAGGGTGGGTGGTTCAGCCAACTTAGTGAGAAACTGGGTACTACTTCGTCAAGTAAGAAGTAACAATCTGTCGCTTCAAAGGCTGTCGTATTGAAAATTCAAAATGGTGGCTGATTTATGAATGCGACGATATTTCAAATTGTAATTTTTGTTCATTCTGTTGGACCGTAAAGACAAGAAAAATGCAAAGACGGATAGTTAAGAGTGCAAGCCCTATCGTCGAAGATTCCTTTCAGCGAAAGCAGTTGACAAAAAGATCTCATGCGGCTTTCACATGGGTGATTGTGAATGTGATTTTGGCGGCAACTTTCTTCGCGGAACTGTGAGTACCATGTACATCTAAAGTAGACATTCTGTGGTTTGAGGATACCGTAATGAAATCCACTCTTGAGTTAGTTGTCTTATTCTGTATTTTGCACGTTCACGTTTAAACGAGTCTCGAACTTATCCGTGACATGTGGTTAAATCAATTACTACTACTACCATTTACAGTACTTGCAGGGCCAGAATAAACGATGAATTCGATGATCGACGAAAAATATCGATGGCAATCGATAACGTACAATCGGTGCCAATTAATGAGTTCAATTAATTGATTGATATTGATAATCGATGCTCAAGGTTTTTGTGATTATCGATTTTCCAAAGGCATGCTTTCTTTTCACCATTTAAGTTTGACTTTATATGGAGTAAGAAATCCGTTAAACATGTTGCCACTGCCCAACGTTTCATCAACAGTAAATGCCTCATGAGGTTGGCTTCTTGTTCGCATCAAATTCCCCTCTATGCGGAGTTAAAGTGGCAACCTTGTTCCCAGGGTCTACTCCGCTTTCAAGATGGCTGGCGAAATAATGTACTCCATGAATCGTGGAGTATTTTGTCACGTAGACCGTATTCATAAATGGCGGCCAATTAATTATTCTTTTATATTCATGCTAATCAGCCTACCTAGCCTCATTTTAGAGTAAAAATTCTTTTGAATTTTGCACATGCTAACGAGGTTAGGTAGGCTGATTAGCATGAATATAAAAGAATAATCAATCGGCCGCCATTTATGAATAAGGACTATGGCACACGATCGATCATCTGAAGTCACTACAATTGAACAACGGTTCTAGGATAATATTTGATCCTAGAACCGTTGGTCAAGTGTAGCAAAGACGATCGATCGTGTGTCACGTGACAAAATACTCCACGATTTGTGGAGTATTTCGCCAGCATGTCACAGGGTTTTCTCTGCACCCAGCCGCCATCTTGAAAGTGGAATAGACCCTGGGAACGAGGTTGTTAAAGTGGAGTCAAATGGGGATCACACTTGGAATTGACTGATATATTGTGTGGTTCCAGAAAATATCCATACCCCCTGGCATGGAAGGTTTTTTGGTTCCCTCCCCCCCCCCCAACCCCTCTGGAAATTCCAGTTTAGCTTCATACTTTCCTTTAAAAATCCCCCTCAGATTTTCCAATGCCTGGCTCCTTGGGGTGTGTACACTGTATGGATATTTTCTGTAGCCGCACATTACAGACTGAGGATATCCTAAGCAGAGGTTTTACTGTGAAATATTTTGAAAATAAGGGCAAGGGATACATTTTTAAACACCTGAGTTTTATAATCAATTTTTTTTGCACATTTGTCAGAGATTCAAAGATATTTTGTACAATTTAGAGTTTGTAAAATTTCTGTCCTGAACACTTTTCAGGATTTTTGGTTCTGTTGCTGAATACTTTGAATTTCAACACCCTTTGCTGTGGTTTGCTGGTAAGTGTTCTTTACAGTTGTAACTTTAACTAATAGTTCAGCATAAAAAATAGTACCATAAGGTAAGCTGCACTCGGTCCAAACAGTCCCACACTGCCAGAGCTTATTCCTGTTTTCTATAGCATGAAGCTGACTAGGAGTATTCATTTGCTACATTCTACTTCCCCTGGTTACCGGTACTACTCATTTATCCTGGGTAGAGAGAGGCACTGTGAGGGTTAAGTGTCTTGCCCAAAAACACAACACAATGACCCTGGCCAGGGCTTGAACCCGGACTGCTCGATCTGGAGCAGTAGGCCACGGTTTCTCCCACACAGAACTGTAACTATTTTAATTTGTGATGAAAAGGTTCAAAGATCTACAGATCAGAGTTAAAATTACAATAGTTTTCACAAGACTGATAACCATAATTTTGAGTGAGTTCCTCCACTTATTTATCCCTCTAAGTCCTAATGTCAACAGATAAATTATCTTTACTGGTCTCCATACATTTCTCATAGAGCTTGTTGGGAGAACTTGTTTAAATATCAAATGTATTTCATCTTTAGTGATCATTTCCTTAATTCTCATGACCTGTATGCTTGATCATGCATTGACATCACAAGGAGAACTTTGATGATGATCACTATTGGAGTATAAAGAGTAAACGTCAAGCTACTCGCAGACAAATAAGTGATCAATGTTTTAATTTTCTTTATTCATATTTTCCAAGAACGTGCTAGCTTTTAACCCTTTCACTCCCAAGAGTGCTAAGTTCAAAACTGAGAAAAAAATATTTAATTTCATTTTGCAAAATTGCCAAAAACAAACAGTACGACATGAGAGTACTGCTCAATAGCTTTCATTTGAATGGTCACACACTAGGGTTTCATCCACAGACTGATCCAAATTACTGATTGATGATACTTTAATAATGAGGTCATTTTATTTCAACTGCCAGAAATTATCCTCATTAGTAAAAAGTGTTGGTCTGTTTCAACTTAAAAGTTAGAACCACCTTGTACAGCATAATAAACAGTACCACATGAAAGTACTGCTCAATAGCTTTCATTTGAATGGTCACACACTAGGGTTTCATCCATAGACTAAAAGTTAGAACCACCTTGTACAGCATAATAAACAGTACCACTTGAAAGTACTGCTCAATAGCTTTCATTTGAATGGTCACACACTAGGGTTTCATCCACAGATTTAACCCTTTCACTCCCAAGAGTGCCAAGTTCAAAATTGAGGGAAAAATCTTGAATTTCATTTTGTAAAATTGTCAAAAACAAATAGCACCACTTGAAAGTACTGTTCAATAGCTTTCGTTTGAATGGTCGCACACTAGGGTTTCATCCACAGACGTAAAAGTTAGAACCGCATTTATTGACTCAAGGTTTGACTCTGGGGGTGAAAGGGTTAAAAGTTAGAACCACATTTATTGAATCAAGGTTTGGCTCTGGGCGTGAAAGGGTTAACTGATATGTAAGTCTTATAGCCTCCCTACTGTACTTTTCTGGGGCCAAATGTCCATCATTTTACATGTAGGACTTGGCAAGGCTAATAACTGTAAATTTAAATACTAGTCTGTCAAATGCATTTTATTGTAGTTTGTGGTCTTGCCATCTGGTTCACGTTTTGCTTCATTGTTGATCTGTACCATTATATGAGACCTGTTCTGGGACAAAACAGCGTTCTGCTCTCACCTGAGCAAAGAAAACTACTCGGCATACGTCCAACAGGTATGGAACAAGTAAATGGTTTATAATGTAAGCCACATTTAGTGACGATTACATGTAGCCAGGGGGGGCAGGCAGCGCCCTTTGATCTTGCCGCTTTTCCGCTATACATGATCGCACAAGTAAAGAAATCTGTCAATCATTCGAGAAACGTACCTCTACGGGAGTTTGCTGTGGAATTTTCATCCATGGTGTCCCACAATGACCAAAGTTCAGTTAAACAGCGACCGAATCGTTCCCATAGATGTTTGAACGTGGAATCGCCAAAATATTTCTGAACGAACACAAACGCAAGTCATGTCCGCCATCGTCGGCCATGTTTATTTTAAACAAACCAGTACTTAGTCTCGCTCGGCCAAATTTCTTAAATGTGCAATCATATATACTAGGTCCCAGGCCTCGCTGCTAGCCCCCCTGCATGTAGCCCTCCTTGCACATTTAATTCTTTCCCCGCTTGCAAGATGTTCTGAGAGTTGTTCAGCCCAAAAAGTTCCTTTATAATGATGTACATGTATGTAGTAGCTCCACAGAGATCTGTCAGTTGTCTTGGATTAGTCTGAAGTGTCAGCATTGCGTCCAGGCATACATGTAGCATGGATCTCTGAAGAAGTACTGTACATTTGTATATCATACAGTAGATTGAATCTCAGGGCACTCATAATCATGTAGTAATCTGAGTGGTTGTGGTTATACACGTGTAGTTGTCGATAAAAAGTGTGTCGCAGCGCGGCGGTGGTCATGGTGGTCATCTCTTTTCCCACAACCTGTAAGACTTCCCCCATGTGTGTGTATGTGTAGGGGTGGGGGGGGGGGGGGGGGGGGGGGGGGGGAGAGAGAGATTGAAAGACATTTGTTTAATGGATGCTTTTTTATTTAATCGTCAGACTCAGGATTCAAGCTTGGCCCACTCCCAACTCCGGCCAGTCATGGAACGGTATCTCCCACCATCATTACATCATCATCTCCAGCGATGGGTATGTCTACCACCATCACTGGCACACCTGCACGGCTCCATGGAACGCCACCCAGGGTGAGAGTAGTGGTTTTGTAAGGAAATTACTGATTGATGATACTTTAATAATGAGGTCATTTTATTTCAACTGCCAGAAATTATCCTCATTAGTAAAAAGTGTTGGTCTGTTTCAACTTAAAAGTTAGAACCACCTTGTACAGCATAAATAAACAGACATGAAAGTACTGCTCGATAGCTTTCATTTGAATGGTCATTTGAATAGTCACACATCCAAAGGAACAAGCACATTTATTGGCTCAAGGTTTGACTCTGGGAGTGAAAGGGTTAAGCTATACAACAGAGGAAAATATCATGCCAAAAGTTTCCAGATTATGAGAAATGTTCTGACTAACACTCTACAGTCAAATGAGGTAACAAGTATAATGTATGTATTACTACATGTACATACCGTATTTTCTTGGTTAAACGCCGAGCCCCGAATAAACGCCGGGTTTAAATAAACACCAGGGCCCGGTTGTTCGAAAGCCGATTAATGCTAATCCTAACCTGATTCTCAGATGGACCGAGTTGGACCGTCTGAGAATCAGGCTACTCTAATCCAGGATTAAAAGTCAAACAAGCTTTTAATTTCTCTTGTATAAAAGTGTTTTTCTCTGCTGATGTCCTGTAAAGTTAAAGATTAGTCAAAGTCAAAACAGAAAGACATCAAAATAATATAAACAGAAAACCTCACTGAATAGTTGCAAAACTGAAATCAAAATTTGCGCTAATCCTGGATTAGCTTAATCGTCCTTTGAACAACCCGGCCCAGGTCTACAAGGCTGAGTTTTAAATAAATGCTCCCGGCATTTAATTAAAAAAATATGGTAATTCCTTTTGACATGACTCAATATCATCCATACAGTCAACCAACAGCTCCCCAAGATCTCCCATAACTGGAACACCTTCATTTTACAATGAGACGGCAGCTGGCAGTCCTGATTCAAGGTATATTGTGTACTATGATAACACTACATTAACAATAACATGTAGGGTTCGTACGGCTCCTTGAAATCCTGGAAAGTTAGGGAAATTTCATTCTGCTGTTTTCCAGTACTAGCCTGGAAGTCGTCCTGGAAAACTGGTGATACTTTTTGCAGGTCCTGGAAATCTGTAAGTTGAAGGAAAATGCAATGACATGAATAAAGAATGATAAAAAAATTAACTAAATTGGTTGCAGGAAATTTTTGCAAAAATAATAATAAAAATAATGCGAAAAAGATGTGTTGAAGTTTAATTTGAAAAACAAGCAGCAGACTGTTTTATCAGGTCTGGAAGGAAAAGGCTCAAGCGAAGTGAAAAATCAAGTTATGTTCCAAGAAATGGGGTGTCCACAAAGCGAGAGAGCCAGGCTGTACTTGTAAACTTGTCTAACTCCCTGAAGAAGCCTGCAACAGACAGACAAAACACGTAGTAAAAAATATATTTAAAAATTACCAGGAAAAGTTCTCGCTGTGCTGCTCAGTAGTTTAGCCTTTAAGAATTTATTGTTTAATAAACTCATGGCTATTAATTATGGATTATACGATCTCCATTCAGTAATTTTGTGAATTCACAATTTTTTAATATTTTTGTAAAAGACATATAGTTCACGGTTAATAAGTAGAAAGTACCACTTTAACAATTAATAAGACCAAAGCTTGCATTGTTAGATTAATAAATTACAGTGCTGCCAGAATTTCACTCCAGAAATAGACTGTAGACACCTGTTAATTACATAACTTTATTTTTTCTGTTTTTGAACTCTTAGGTCAAGGCATTCATCTCCTGGCAGGTCGCCGTGTAAGTATCGAGTTTCTCCAGGGAAGAGTTTTGGGGGTTTATGACTGAATCTAGCTTATATCAAAATTAATTAACTCCTTTTAAGGCGGACACCTCACTAAGGGGGACAGCTAGAGCTGGTCCTGAGGATGTCCACCTTAGGGAGAGTTTACCATAGTGAGCTTTTCTTCTCTTTTTATTATTTTAAAATTAGTTCCATCCAGTGACTACATGACAGATCTGAACTCACTTGATCAGTACTTTAAGGATCAACAGGAAGAAGAGGAAAGACTACAAAGAGGTACATTCCAGACATGCCAGAAATGCCAGTACAAGATAAAATTAATGATATTTATTCTTGCGTTCTTTTCTTTTTAATGCTCCGGCCAGTTGCCTCACCAGATGGGCTCACGTCAGGTAGAGGACAGACCTACTGGTCAGCAGGCTATAGATATGACTTCACTCCTCCTCTGAATGTCTACAGAATTGCAAGGAGGTACAATGCAACCCAGTCCCTTGCTGGAAATATTAATTATCCTCACTCGTTACCATACTACAGTCAACTCTCTCTTAACGGACACTTCTATAAGACGGACACCTGGTGTTGGTCCCTGCGCGCCGTTTGGCCATCATGTTACTGTATCTAAACTCTCTATAAGCCGGACACCTCTCTAAGACGGACAGTTGGAGCCGGTCCCGATGGTGTCCGTCTTAGAGAGAGTTGACTGCATTATTTTAATTTTAAGTTCTGAGAATTTAGTTGTACATCAAGGCACTTTAGGCAGATGTGTTGGCATATTGATTAGTGCACTGGACTCTGGATCGAGCAGTCCGGGTTGGATTGAGCGCTGGCCAGGGTCATTGTGTTGTGTTCTTGGACAAGACACTTAACGTCTCACAATGCCTCTCTCCACCCAGGAGTATAAATGGGTACCGGCGAAATGTTAGGGCACTTGACAAAATGCTGGGGGGTAACCTTCACTGGACTACTAGCATCCCATCCAGGGGGATTAGCGATACTCCAAGCTGCATCATGTTACAGAAACCAGGGCCCAGTTGTTCGAAAGCTGATTAACTCGAATCCAGGATTAAAAAATAACCGAGGTTTCAATTTCTCATACATAAATGTGGTTTTCCATGACAATGCTTTGTGGCGTTTAACATTAGTCAAAGTCAAAACTGAAGAGCAAAAAATATAAACAGAAATCTTCCCTGAAAAGTTACAAAACTGAAATCAAAATTCATGCTAATCCAGGATTAGCTTAATCGTGCTTTGAACAACCGGGCCCAGAGCATCAGCCTATTGAGCCACTAGTCTCTGAAAAGCTTTACTCTTTTTACAAGGCACTTGAGTTGATGATTTTCTATATTCTCGTCACCTGTTTGCTTGCAATGTATTGTTATTATAAGGAGAAATTTGATGTTGATCTTTCATTTGTCCATAATCAAAGGTCTCCTGATCTGAGTTCTTCACGGGATGATGACGACGCTGGCTACAACAGCACAAAAGCTGATGAGGTCAATATTTATTTGTTATCATTTAATATAAATGAATTGACAATTTTTTATAATAATTTTTTATTATTATTATTACAATAAGGCTTAAGTTCTTTTACATGTAATTGGTAACTTGGCAAAATTTATTATTTGTGCAGACAAGTTCTCGTCATATGACTTGTGTCATATTTTGTCTTTGAATGTTACCTTATTATAGGAAATTAACGCTCCATGAAATTAACGCGAATTTTAAAAATTTGCGTTAATTTTTGTGAGTGTTAATTTCCGTGACATTAATTAAGTGGAGCGTTAATTTCCACGACCTTACTTTCCATTATTATAACCCCAAATTCTGGATCCTGTACAGAGATATTTGACACCCAGGAAACAATAGCTTTCTCAGTTACCGTATTTCAATCTTTTACAATGTAACGCTTTCAGAAGAGCAGTTCTGGACATTTGAGTTGTTGTATTTCGGCCAAAATATATTTCTTACTTTGTGCTAATCGCATTAATTTCCTTCATTTTGAATTTTACCTCCTCTTTCGCGTTAATTTCCTTTATTCGGAAGTACTTTTCTGTCAAATTCGCGTTAATTTAAGTCGCGTTAATTTCAAGTACCTTAATTAACACGAGCGTTAATTTCCTATAATAAGGTACTATTTGTATGTTACATGTATCTTCAGTGCATCCATCGCTCTGTTATTCAAGCAGAATGCGACAATCCTTTGAGCTGTGCGATTCAATCAATATAATAAATATAAATATATACATATTTTATTCTCTAGATTTGGACAAAATTTGCTGTAACAAGGGCAAACCTTGACCACTGGACAGAAAACTGCAGAAAGGTATCAGTACACACGTCAGACAAACATAACTAGTTTCATCTTTGTTTCCTTAAGTTAATACCAGACTAAACTACGGTACATCAAACTCCTAGAAGTCTATAACCTGCGATCAGGCAAATTTTCTGAGCTCTCATTAAATTTTACTCTTCATCTTTACGTGGTCGCGCGAAAAATGATGGCCTATTTTTCACGTGACCCCTATAAAGAGTAAGGAGCATGAAAAATTGGCCTGATCGATCGCAGGTTCTATAATTATAGTTTAAGCCTGGCTAGTGCCCTGAGCACCTCCCTGAGCAAGTCACTTTACTTTCACAGTGCCTCTCGGCCATACCAAGGCCCTTGCTGTTTTGTTCAACAGATTAATTTTTTTATTTTTATTTTATTTGGCTTCGCCTAAGATATATATAACAAAAATAAACAAAAAACGGAATAAATATTACAAATAGGCAGGGCAACCACAACAGCATGGCCAATGTATTAGGTATATATACTATCCGCGGGATAAATCACTATCCACTCTCCAGTTTGTTGTTGTTGTTGTTGTTGTTGTTGTTGTTGAACTAGCCTGTGTACATCTGCCTCCTCCCCTCAACAAAATCTCTCCCCGATTTTTCCTGGAGGGGAGAGATGACGGATGTGACACAGGCTATTGTTGAACATATATCACAGAATTTGCTTCAATTCACTTGTGACAAATACAAGTACAATCCGTGCATTTTACCGACTGGAATAATTATATTTCTTCTCTCAGTGGCTTTGTCAAACAATATTGGTTCGACTTGTGGAACAGATTGAAGCAGTGAATGAGACCCTCTGTAGAATTGGTTGTTCAGAGCTTCAAGTCGGCAGTAAGTGATGTTATCACAGTAAATGGTTTGAACCCAGGAGTATCAGTAGTTCATCTAGGGAAGTCCTGAAAAGGACTGTTGTTGGTGACACTTGTTGACAGAACATGTTCTTGTCATATTCTTTTCCGGCTTAACCCTTTCACTCCCAAGAGTGCTTGAAGTTCAAAATGAAGGAAAACATCTTGAATTTCATTTTCAAAATTGCCAAAAACAAACAGCACCACATGAAAGTACTGCTGAATAGCTTTCATTTGAATGGTCACATACTAGGGTTTCATCCACAGACTAAAAAGGTACAACCACATTTATTGACTCGAGGTTTGACTCTGGGAGTGAAACCCTAAAAGGTACCAGACAGTATAACTCCTGTGGTGGTCATTTTAGATTTTAAACACCCTAAACAAAATTGCAATCAGTTATCCCGGTATCTTTTAGGGTATTAAAACTACAATTGTACTTTTTGTCGTAGAATTGGTACCTCTTAGGGATGAAAATGAATTTGAGCCACACCCACCCACCAAGCGAGGGTACCTTTTGGTGTTCCTTTCAAAATTTCTGACGATCATCCCCGTCACTTTTATATGGGAGTCTCAGCGGGACTCAGTAACCTACAATACTAAATGCTCATTTTTACGAGTGAATGCAATGAAACGAGTTTAGCTGTGGAAACTGATATGCAAATTTCCACTCACTCGATGGGCTGTAAACATTAATTTATGAATATTAATTTATGCATTAAATTATAAATTAATCTCATTTTATCGGGGTTTTTTTCTTCTACTTTTTTTACATTCATTCAGGTATCAGCCTCAGTGCTGTGCGACAAGTAGCTGTGACAAAAGCTGACCAGGCTCCCACCTTACGCGCCATTATTCCATACCTAGAAGCTTCTAATAACCAAGAATACCTTGTACAGCGCCTGTCAGGTTTGTTTATGACATTTGAGCTGTGTTATCAAGGAACAATTTGGAACTGTCTCCAAGAAGTGCAGTTTTTCGCCAAAGATGTTGCTAAACAATGTGACGTATCCTGATGACGTCAAGCTGACGTGAAAACTTTCGGAGTTCCCGTGCTATGTTCTGATTGGACAATAACAATCGGAAACTCTTTGGGCGCTTTACGAGAATTTGCCGAAAACAGCTCTTATTTGTCCCGACTGTGTGCCTTGCATGTTCTCCTTTCATTCATTTAAAGGTGTTACTAGTTCTGTTAATTAAAGAGTTCATTATATTGTTGTTGCTTTGTAGAACTTGGACAAGGAGGCTGTATGGGCTTGTACCGTTGGAATTCTGGCGGCCAATACAGAGGGAAATTATGGGAACAAGATCTTTTAGCTGATTCACAGGTTTGTGAAGAATTGAATAAGTTGTAGAACCTTTTTCAGTCGCATTTCGCCTTCTTGACTGAGCCCGTGATTTTTGGCGGTGAAGTAAATTCTGGTCGCTTAGCAACGTGACCTATCTTTGTGGCGCCATCCTGACAAGGATGGCGTTTCCTTCCCGCGTTCCCTTCCAGCTTACTCGATTTGGCGCGAAATTTCATGACGTCACCGTTCCCAGGTCCTTACGTGTACTTCGCGCTCGCTCGAGAGAGAAAGAGAACTACTAGGAACTAGGCTGGTTTCGGGGTACTTGCAAGTGCTCGCACTGAATTGGTAAACAAGCTTGTAACCCGAGACAAGCGCGGAAAACGGGTAACCGAAAGCAAGCACAGGAAAACGTATAACTGGAAACAAGTGCGGGAAAACGTACAACCGATTACAAGTGCGGAACGTATCATCGATCGCAAGCGCGAAAGTAAAGAAAATATTTCAGAAAGGCTTTGAAAACAGTCTTTATCAACTTTACCAAAAACTATTACTGCTGCATGTATGCCAAATTTGAGAAGCCTTATGGGTTTTTTTTTCTTTAACTGTATATCACACAGCACACACAAAGTTTCTGTTATATTTTTTAATAAAACTCTAACCTTTGTGTTTTTCAGTTGTTGCTCCATATGTTCTGTACATATATGGATTCCCGCCTGCCTGCTGACCCAACATTCCCGGATGGAAGAACATTCACAGGGCTTCATTTCCTCAAGACACCGGACAAACCAAGTAAGCTGGCACTAGTTTAATATTCCACCCCCACCAGGGGTGGGGTGGGTGGCTAGTGTTAAATGAGTCAAACAGCCAAATGTGAAATGTGTAATAGAACGATTTTCAATTGAGTGTCGTAAAACCAAAACCAAAGCAATTACAATGACCAATCACAACAAACGTAAACAACAAAATGAACCAATGAGAACTCAAAGGAAACGCGTAACCAGCACGAAGCGCGGGAAAACACGTGCGACCAAGACGCGATTGGTTTTGATGTTATATCTGATTGGTTGAGTAGGTGGCGCGAGTTTTTTAATCCAATCACAGAGCGTAGTAAAGCAAAACCAAAGCAATTCCTGATTACTTTTGACATTGAATTGATAACCGCTCTAACATGTGATAATGCGACATTGTGTTGCAGATGCTCGGAAGAGTGACTTGTGTATTTACCAGTCTCGCCTCCATCCGCCACACTTCAAGGTAAACAACAGATGATAAACAGTAAACAAACAAACGTGTGCCAGGTTTGCTTGTATAAAGAGATGTCTCTCTTTAGGGAAATGCCTGGCTCACACATGTGAGAAAAGCACACTTGTAAGTAAATGTTACATTGTACCACAGGCTCCCCACCGGGATGCTAGTCCATCGCAGATAACCCCCAGCATTTTTGACAGGTTGCCCTGACAATTCGCTGGTACTCATTTATACTCCTGGGTGGAGAGGCACTGTGTGCCCAAGAATATTTAACACACGCTCAAAGTAGGGCTCGAACCCAGGCTGCTCGATCAGGAGTCCAGCGCGCTAACGTTTAGGCCAACACATCTCCCACAAGTGCCTTGATGTGCTGCTAAATTCTTACAACTAAAAATTAAAAGGAAATGTGATAATCAGTAAGGTTTGTGGTTTTTCCTTCAGTATTTCACCAGTAGTAACCGGCGTGCAACAAGCACAAACATAGGATAGAGAAGTGAGAAAAGAATCAGGAAATGTAATAATTCTGTCAAGTGCAGATAAATTATTGGTGATCTTTAATCTACTAAGATTTTTTTTATAAGAAACACTCAATATTGTTGATATACCGCAATTGTTTTTTCTAGGTTATTATTGAAGATGAAGTCTACGACATGCCTAAGGTATCAAGAGTTAATGTTAATCATACAGTAAAATCTAAATTTCTCTTGTGTTCTCAAATTCCTGTTGTGTTTTATGACAGTATTACAGTGTGACTACTCGAAGCGGGCCAGTTTGAAGAAAAGTAACCCATCCAAACCTTAATTGAGAACAAAGGATGGCGTCCTTTTCCATAAACTGACCAATCGCGTTGAAGCATACAGACAATAGACACCAACAAAGTGCGGATCTTTCGTAAAATCTAGACAGTTTTTGATTAGTATTAATTTTCTTCAAACTGGCCCGCTTCGAGTAGTCGCACTGTAATACATGGCTTTGGCTTCTTTATTTGTTGAATGTTTGGAGAGTTCTACTGTGGTATTCTCAAATGCAAAATCCCATCCAAATACAAGCCAAAGCATTTCTGAAACGCAGTATTTCTCCCGATTTAAAAATGTGGAGATTTTCTTCCTTTGTTTCAGGGACAGAACAACTTGTTTCATACCATCATTTTTTTCCTGCATCACGTGAAAACCAAGCAGTATGGAATGTTGGGGTATGTAATGTTATAGCGCTTGTGTTTAGTTGAAATGTAGCTCTGTTTGTAGACCTTATGCAAAAAATGGCCGTCGCTGTCGCATGTTATTTGGCGAAGATTCTAAAAAAATTGACAGTAATGTGTCGAAATGCAATGTAAGTTTGGGTGTCAAGGGTTGTATTCTTGGTTTGCAACTGACGTCATCGCCGCCATGTTGGATGACCATTAACAAAAGATTTCTAATTAGCTTTATTGTTCCTGTCATCCAACATGGCCACCAGGGTCTTTGTCATTTAAATCTCTCGGGAATGGTTGCAAACCAGCAATAGCTGCAAAGTTAAAGTTTAAGAGATTTGTATGGGAAAAGTCGTTTTATGGTTTGATGTTTTATGAGTCGCTGTCACTTCTCCTTCATTTGGAATATGGCCTTAAAATTTCACACAATGATTAATTTTGGCTCATAAATTGCATGCTGTTTACAAACTAATGGTGTTTTGCAGACTTCATGCAGAAAGTCATTTCCATCGTTTTCAGTCCAGGTAACATTGTAGATCCATATCCGGAGTTTGTGGTAGTCATATCCTGGTCAGCAATCTCTCTGATGGTTATGATCTAATCAGTCGAGGAAACAACTGCTATTTGCCAAATCTTCGTTGAAGCACTCGAAGAGTTTTCGATTCTTATTATCCAATCAAGTAACAGTGCGAGCACTCACGAGCACTACGAAAATATTATTGTCACGACAGCATGACGCAATGTTGCTTAGCAACTTTGGTGACGAAAACCGCGGTCTCAGTCAATCTCTCAACTTATTCTCGTCCCCAGAGCACCTCGTTTCGCCCATCACGTGACCAAAAGAAACGGAGGATCTGGGAACGAGAATGCCCTCGACTGGTACTTGTTCCCCCGACTGTTGTGCCCCCCCCCCCTCCCCTCGGGCTGTTGTGTCCAGTGTGGAATGAAAGTAATGGTCTTGTTTTGTTTTCCAGGCGGGTGAACTTAGGAATGTCTGGTGTGAATATTCTCTGCATTCTGAACAAGAAATAAAATACCCCGCCTCTCTCCTCCAAATAGTGAAAGGCGAAGGAATGAACCGTACTCCAGTTAACGCTTTCACGTCCGTAACGTAAGCGCTGTGTAAAGACAAAGTGAGGTCTCCTTGTCTGGCGGTAACTTGGAATTTCGTCACGTGATCGCCGTTGCCTGACGCCTGATGTGGCGCGCGAAGTCTGGGAAAGAAGCTTATGACGTCATTTTGAATCTTTGTTCTCCTTTGGCTCGATTACCAGCCGCTGTTCGTGAAATGAGCCCACAATCCTCCCTCCCCTTGACAGAAATCTCTTTGAACGTCACTGCCTTAGTTAGTGTTGAGTGTTGTAATTTTTTGGTGCTGAATCAGCGAAATAGTCGAAAAAGAGAACTATGCAGCCAGTTTTTTTCTTGAAAGAACAGCAGATTCAGTTGTAGTTTCAATTTAGCTGCGGATAATGAACCTTTCGCGAAACAGTTGCATGCATGTGCATGCATGCACTTGCATGTATATAGAACATTGTGGAAGTGTCGTAGAACTTAATTCAAAACAAAAGCCATTTTTCTAAGGTTATGATTTTAAGACGATTCACGTACGATTTTCTATTTTTCAGTTTTTTAATTTTTTTCGTTTTGCCATATTTTCTCAAAACAGTCGGGGATCAAGTGGTCTCCTTTTGACGCAATGCTTCTCCCAACCTCGTTCCCAGGACAAGGGAGGAAAAGGAGAGAGAGTCTGGGAACGACGAGGTTGGGGTTGAAGCGTTGCGTGACGACCAAAACAGCTGCGAGACCAGCTGCGAAGGAGTCCGATAATTGGCCATTTCCGAGTTGCCTTTTGCCTCTGTTTCAAAACGAGTCCTGGTGCACGTCCTTTGTTATGGAAATAAGTTTGATTTGCATGACAATAAACGTGCAGGGAAAACTAATTTCCATAACAAGGTATGCACCAGGACTCGTTTTGAAACTGAGGCAAAAGGCAACTCGGAAATGGCCTGTGGTTAAGAGAGGTTGCTATGCAACATGACGCACCTGGATGACGTCATTCTGACGTAAGTGACACCGTTCGGAATACTCATGAGTGCTCCCGCTTGTTTCAGATTGGATAATAACTATAACTGCCAAAACAGTACTTGTACCCCGACTGTTTTGAGCGCTTTTCAGTTGAATTAATGTAAGTTTTATTTTCAAGAGAAAAACTTTTCTGTAAACACTTTTCAAAGACATGATTAGGTAATAAAATTATTGTTTTAACATATTTCATACTTTTGCTTGATGTCTAGCACATAAAGAAACTTCTCAGAAAAAGCGCATTTTTCGTGTGTCTGCCACTACAGTCAACTCTCTATAAAACAGACACCTGTGTTGGTCCCTGCACGCAGTTTTTCAGTCATGTTACTGTATCTAAACTCTCTATTAGCCGGATACCTCTCTAAGACGGACAGTTGGTGCCTGTCCCGATGGTGTCCGTCTTAGAGAGAGTTGACTGTAGCTCTTTGTGCAGGGAAAAGTTCAATACCTTGTGTTGTTTTCGATCCTTTTAAGTTAAAAATCGTCCACTGAGCTAGCGCGCCATGCATGTTACACGATATTGAGTTCAGTAATGCGACATTCATTTCACCATCAAACAAAGCATCTCCATCCCTGGGGGAGGCCAAAAACCACATAAGGGAGTAACCCCCTGGGTCTCCATCGGACCCGGTTTTGTGCCAGCCAAACGCGACTGACTTGTCCCCAGTCGTCTCTATTGTCTCAACAACAACAAGAGAGGCGACTGGGGACGAGTCAGAAACGCGCCCTGCGCATGCGTAACAGGCGCTGAGTGGAGAAGAGTTCACTGCAATCTCGACCCCAGAGCCCTTCTCTTTTGCGCATGACCGAGGGAGAGAAGAGCTCTGGGGAACCCTGGGACAGAGCTTGCTCTGATTGGTTTTCGCTTGAAACAATAAAAATGCTTCTGATTGGTCAATTTGTTACGCGCGAAAAGAAAAGTTCTAGGGAAGGGTGGAGAATGTGTAGTCATTTGTAAATAATTGGCGGCTGCGAGTTAGCATGCCAAGTCTTTTGCGAAGCTGCGTTGACTGCGTTGGAGGAAGTTCTCGAAGGGATATTGGTACAAAAAGGATACAGTATGTATTTTTAAATATCGTCACTGACCTATGAGCTGCTTCCTCGTGATTTTCATGTTTATCTATTGAGTCGGAGTGGAGAAGTAGTTCAGGCCGAGCGGACAGAAACAGTTCATCTTTTTGTCGTTTTAAATCGATCTCTCGATCGATCTCTTCTTTTATATCGCTAAGATCCACTCTAGGTGATGTACCAGAACTTAATATTTATTAGAGAAAGGACATTTTTGCGATATGATATACCCTGTGTTTTGAGTTTCGAGATTTTGAACATATCGTAAAGAATCGTGGAAATGGCAGTGACAGGACTACAATCGAAGCTCTCGACCTCTGAGCGGACACTCTCGTATTTAAGCAGACAGCTCTACTTGCCACCCTGACAAACCCCCGCTTGAACTCCAGCTCATGCAAACTAGCTCTGTATTTACACTTTCCCGTAAGCGGCAAGCTCCGTTTGCGGACAATTTTTCTGATTCCCGAGGGTCTCCGACTGTGTATTTTCAGTATTTTTGCCGAAGCTTTAAGTAAGGTTCCTATGTTGGTTGTTGAAATGAGCTGGTCCTGCACAGTTATTTTATTTACCTTTTGAAAATATTCTAACCGCTTTATTTATTATCTGCATTTTTCAGAATTTTAAAGTGAAATAAATATTAGTATGTTGTTATTGAAGTCGTTTATATTTATTTTTTCAGGATGTTCTGGTTTTCTCCAAATTTATTCAATTCGTCAAATATTATGGCGAACACTGCATCACACTAAATAAGTACTAAGATGTAAAGTATTTGAGTCATGACCATGTTATTTGACCATGTACATGTACAATAGGTCTTATTTTACATGAAAAGGTGCCTTGAATCAAAATTTGAACTTTCATTCTTTAATTAAATTAACCGAGATAATCCAGAAATGTCACAGGTAGCAATTACACTGTTTCTGCATGTCATGTAGGGTGAGGGGATGTCTAATTTGAGCTCTAGAAAGCCTTTGACCGTAAGTCTATGTTGTCATAATATTTAAAAAATTGACAGATTATTTTGTGGTGGCTTGGTTCCTGATTATACTCAAGTGTATCTCAGATCACAGATGAAATGTCTGCAGTACAGGCAAGAGAAGGGGTTGGTAAATGATGATTTTTTTTTAAAACATGTAGCTGTTAGTCTGGCTGATTTACCATGGAATTGTTCAGTTAGATACATCTGTGTATCCTAACAAGGTGCATTTGGGTCTTCAAACAAATACCATACAAGGCTTTGAACTAGCAGAAATTGCACAGGGTATCCCTGCATGTCTTGTAGAATGAAAGGCTAGGGTGTTTTACTGACCAAACAGCCCTTTCATTCCCAAGACATGCAGGGATACCCAGTGCCATTTCTGCTAGTTCAAAATCTTATATTTGCTATTCTGCCAATAAAATAATTAATATAATTTTTCTAAAGAACTGGAAGAAATGAAATGGCTTCCCACTGCATACTGCATGTTTGTATCTTTTTCATGTTATCAAGAAAAACATGTACTGGTCAGCTAACTAGCTAATATTTAGAGGCAGTTGTATTTGTATAAAAATACCAAAATTATGGCAATATGATGTTTGACGTGTCTAAAAGTATCAAGAAGAGTGACAGTAAGAAGGTGAACATGTTCTTATACTGTCATTTCTATTTGATAATGTTAGACACATCAAAACATTGTATCACTATAATTTTGGTATTTCTACTCAAATGTTTCCCTAGGACTGTGATCAGTCTTATTCACATCGCCTGCCAGGAAAGAGTAGGAAAAGAAAGAGACTACTCGCAGTCTAATGTTTCCCTCAACAAACCGTTTATTTAGAATAATAATAATTATTATCCCTCCACCACATTTCTTATTTTTAAATCAAAACACTTAAACAAACTATGGGGTAGAAGGTTCTAAGTCTGCTATCCGTGTGGTGCTGGCAGCCGCGGCTGAGATGGGTACTGAACTTCCCTCTTCCCATACATATGTAACTCCCAGTTCCGAGGATGGTCATTGTGAATGGTGCTAAATTCTTGGGCAGGACACTTTAACCTCTCGGTGCCTCTCTCCACAACAGGAGTATAAGATGGGTAGTGCGAAGAACGGATAAGGCAACCAAACAAAATTGCCGTGGGACCTGGGGGTGGGTGGGGTGACTCGGCTCAGATATTGTTTCGGGTGTTTTGGGTGGGTATGCTGACGCCTCAGGGTCTTACTTATCCCTGAGATCAAAATTTGCGATCCCGTTTTAGAGAGAAATTTGCATTCAAAATGATACCACGTACTAGAAACAGGCCAATTTTTATACCCCGTTCTGGAAATTTATTTCCATAGCCCGTTTTTTGAAAAAAGTCTCGAATATACCAGCTGTAGGTACCCCGTTCTTTAGATCAGGAGTCCGAAATTCAAGACCCCGCTGGGTGGTACATACCCATCATGGTTAATGTTGGGCAGTACCCCCCTGGGCTGGGGGGTAACCTGCAATGGACTACCATCCCACCCAGGGGGAAAGTAGCCAGTACTCCTAGTAAGCGCCATTCATGCTTGCAGGAAACACCAGGATAAGCTCCAGCACAGTGTGGCCACCCAGCTATTTGGCTCCGAATAGGGCTTTACCTTCTTTACATATGTATAATGTTAGACCCTCCTCCCTCACTGAAGCGCCCTTGAAAGAAAATAAGCCCCCTTGGGGGCTTTTAAATAGAGTATTTATCGCCGAGTTCATAAAATGTTCAGGTCAGGTCCCAACAAAGTATATTCAATATCCTCAAACTGAAAAAATTTTTTACAGCTATAGCAATGTATCATCATAACTACAGTATTGATGGCCCCCGTAGCAACAACTAATAAAATGTAAGAAGAACCAAACCAACTCTTAACTTATCCTGAATCAACAGTGAAAGGTAACTAAGTGCTTATCTAACTCTTTCCCTAGTCCAGAAGCCCTGACCCTTGTTTAGAACACAACAAACAAAAACTAAAAATACCTTACATGTACCCTGTGGGGTTAAGGACAACATCCTCTATTTTAGGATTGCCTGTTTAGGACATACGTGTAATACACACAACTCTTGTTTTGCACATTTTTGAAAGTGTTTTATTGGTAATTGCAAATATTAGTTATGCGAAATTCTGTCGTTTGAGGGAGAGGGAGAATGATACAAGCCAAAGACCGGCAGAACAATCTCACAATCACGGATAGCTAAATACTGTATAAACCATATTTTTTACGATGAGCAATCGTTGCAACCGCATACCGGACCCTGTTTAGCGACAAGTTCAGCCCTGTTTAAGGACAGACCTCGCATAAAAATTATATACCCTGTATCAGTAACAGACATAGGCCAAAAACCATACCCTGTCCAGCGCGGCACGTCCCATTAAGGGAGATAACACGTCCCCCGGGGTCAGAAGTATACTTATGTCCCCAATCTTAAAAGATGACAGTCTATGGTCTGCCAAAGAAATTAAGGTGACAACAACACTATCATTTAAATGAGGATAATGACAGATAAAGCGGTAAACATGTTTCCCCACACTCTGGCCCACAGCTAAAACTACAGGGTACACATAGAATGTATTTAATAGAATATTTACACATATTACTATAAGATTAATGCCGCAGACAAAGTGTCTCTAGTGGAGTACATTAATGGTGTCACAATGCCTCAAGAAAACGCTCAATCATGCAAGCACATTGAGCGACCTGGGGAGTTGACTGACGAATTACATTAGTCTCTATACATGTAATATGAGTGGATCTCACTATCATCCAGACCTAAATGGTCAGTGAAGGGATGCCTGTTAATAATTTTAAGGTTTTTTCAATAGGTGTACACGTATTGAATGATATAAATTATCAACATTTTAAATTTCTATTTTCTATGCGGGTTTTGTCTGGTAAACACAATCAAATCAACGATATACAATGATTGGGGAAGCACACAAAACACTAGATTTTTTTACAAGATCCATATATTATTTTACTATGAATGTTTCTCCTTGTTTTACATCAAATTAACTAATTACATGCCAATGTTTTATTAATATAATACATGCATGTACAGTGTAACCAAATTAAAACCTATAATTCCAGTTTTCTCCATTCAATACTCGTTACTTCTCTTAACTGTCACTGCAATTTTTTCAGTTCAAAATCTCATTAAAAATTTCAATTATAAATATCATCAGAATGTTCGGAAAAATTCATTGTCACATAATGTGCAAAACAAACACTGTCATTTGGGGACATAGCCGAAAATCTTAAGCAAGAGGCCAGTCCTCGCCTTTCATAGATTATTGGCCCCGACCTTACAATAATAATTGCACATTAAAAGTTATGAATTTATAAGCCCGCCTAACGCAGACTGGGCAAGATAAAGTCTGTAAACTGGTATAGTAAAAACATGCGACAGTTTTCGGCAAAACCTAACTGGAATGTGTCCCTTGAAGTAGCAGCTAAAAAAAAAAAACGTCGAAGGCGACTGTACAGACAGCTTGGGATCATCTCCGGGTGGATAAAAAACTAATCAAATTGAAATTTTACCCTTCCGTCCTTTGGCGTCCACTCTTGTAGATGGTCATAGATGAAAATAATTGTGACTTTTCCGAATCCGAAACCTATCGAGTAAAAACCGCCTAACGCCATCCTAAACAAACCTGACAGCTTCGATAGAATGACTTCTGCTGCAACTTATTAAGCCGTAAGTGGAGGCAGTCTTTGCCAGCTTTAGATGAAGCAGAGTCTGGCTTTAGCACCGCCATTTT
>MU825954.1:0-36719 GCA_029204205.1 Desmophyllum pertusum | reverse complement strand
GCAAGCGCGCGAAGCTTCCTGGGAAACTTCTGGCGCAGCGGGCGGTCAAGCCAAAACATCTGGGGGGGCTATGGTCGCCTTCACAGTCGCATGGCTCCACATCCAAATCCAAAATGGCGGTGCTAAAGCCAGACCTCTTGCTTCATCTAAACGCTGGCTAAAGACTGCTACTTACGGCTTAAAAGTTGAGGCCAGAAGTCATTTATCGAAGGTCTGTAGTTTGTTTAGGATGCTTAGGGGTTTTAAACCGATATGGTTTTCAGGATTCGGAAAGTCACAATTATTTTCATCTATGACATCTAAAGTGGACGCCAAAGGACGGAAGGTAAATTTCAATTTGATGTTTTTACACCCGGAGATGATCCCAAGCTGTCTGTACAGTCGCCTTCTACGTTTTTAGCTGCTACTTCAAGGGAACATTCCAGTTAGGTTTTGCCGAAACTGTCGCATGTTTAATACAGTTTACAGACTTTACTTGCCAGCTGCTTAGCGGTAATAAATTCATAACTTTTAATGTGGCAATATTATTGTAGTCGGGCAATAATCTTGAAAGGCGAGACTGGCCCTTGCTAAGATTTTGGCAGCCAAAATGACAGTGTTTGTTTGCACATTATGTACAATAATTTCCGAACATCTGATGATTTTAAATTGAAATTTTTAATGAGATTTTGACTGAAAAATTGCAGTGAAGTAAGAGAAGTAAGAGATTGAATGGAGAAAACTGGAATTATAGGTTTTATTTGGTACAGTACATGCATGTATTATATAATAAATTGCATGCTATTATTATTTGATGTAAAACAAGAGAAACATTCATAGTAAAATATAGATCTTTAAAACATACTGTGTTTTGGGTGCTTCCCAATTAATCCTTGTATATCGTTGATTTGATTGTTTACCAGAAAACCCATAGAAAATAGAAATTTAAAATGTATAATTTATATCATTCAATACGTGTACACCATGAAAACACTTAAATTATAAGGATCCCTTCACACCATTGGTGTGGATGATAGTGGACCACTATATACATGTATATGAGACTAATAATTCATCAGCAACTCCCAGGTCCTCAATGTCTTGCAGATTGAGCGTTTCTTGAGGCATTGCCATTAGTACTCCACTAGAGCACTTTGTCTGGGCATTAATCTTACTAGTAATATGTGTAAATATTCTATTAATACATTCTATGTTTACCTGTAGTTTTAGCTGTGGGCCAGAGTGTAAACATGTTTACGCTTTATCTGCATATCCTCATTAAATGAAGTGTTGTTGTCACCTTAATTTCTTTGCAACCATAGGACTGTCATCTTTTAGATTGAAAAAGTATCTTCTGACCCCGGGGGAGGTACTCCCTTATGGGACGTGCCGCTGGACAGGGTATGGTTTTTGGCCTATCTGTTCTGAACAGGGTATATAATTTTATGCGAGTCTGTCCTTAAACAGGGCCTGAACTTGTCCTAAACAGGGTATGCAGTTGCATGATTGTCATCGTAAAAATATGGTTTATACAGTATTTAGCTATCCGTGATTGGAGATGTTTGCCGGTCTTTGGCTTGTATCATTCAAAAACGTCATTCGCTAAATATTTGCAATTACCAATAAAACACTTTAAAAATGTGCAAAACAAGAGTGTGTGTATTACATGTATGTCCTAAACAGGATCCTAAAATAGAGGATGTTGTCCTACACAGGGTACATGTAGGTATTTTAGTTTTTTGTTGTTGTCCTAAACAAGGTCAGGGTTTCAAACCCTCAGCGGGTCATTTACCCCCCCCCCCCCCCCCCCCCCCCCCCGGCCTTCTGACTAGGGGAAGAGTTAGATAAGCTTAGTTACTTTTACTGTTGATTCAGGATAAGTTTGGTTCTTCTTACATTTTTATTATTGTGCTGGGCATCAATACTGTATTATTGATACATGTAGCTGTAAATTTTTTTTAAGTTTGAGATATGATATACTTTGTTGGACCTGACTGAACATTTTATGAACTCGCATAAAATACTCTATTTAAAAGCCCCCAGGGGGCTTATTTCTTTTCAAGGCCTTCAGTGAGGGAGGGTCTAATATACATTGTAAAGAAGGTAAAGCCATTCGGAGCCAAACTGGTCCACACTGCTGGAGGGGTGCACTGCTGGAGCTTATCCTGGTTTTCTGCAGCATGAAGCTGACTAGGAGTACTGCTACTCCCCCTGGGTGGGATGGTAGTCCATTGCAGGTTACCCCCCAGCCCAGGGGGTACTGCCCCAAAATACCCATATGGGTATGTACCACCCAGCGGGGTCGTGATTTTGGGACTCCTGATCTAGAACGGGGTACCTACAGTGTATATTCGAGACTTTTCAAAAACGGGCTATGGAAATAAATTTCCAGAACGGGGTATAAAAATTGGCCTGTTCCTAGTAAGGGGTATCATTTTGAATGCAAATTCTTTCTAAAAATGGGATCCAAATTTTGATTCAGGATAAGAAGACCTGGGCGTCACATACCCACCCAAACACCCGAAACATATCTGAGCCGAGTACCCCCCCAGGTCCCACGGCATTTTGTTTGGTTGCCTTATCCGTTCTCCACTACCCATTTATACTCCTGTGTGGAGAGAGGCACCGAGAGTTAAAGTGTCCTGCCCAAGATTAAACACATCACAATGACCCTGGGAACTGGGAGTTAGATGTATGGGAAGAGGGAAGTTCAGACCCTCCAGCCCGCTGCACACCACACGGAGCAGAATTGACTTCTACCCCATGTTAAGTGTTGATTTAAAAATAAGAAATGTGGTGGAGGGATAATAATTATTATTATTCTAAAATAAAAGGTTTGTTGAGGGAAACATTAGACTGCGAGTAGTCTCTTTCTTTTCCTAATCTTTCCTGGGCTGGCGATGTGAATACCGACTGATCACAGTCTAGGGAAACATTTGAGTAGAAATACCAAAATTATAGTGATACAATGTTTTGATGTGTCTAACATTATCAAATAGAAAATGACAGTATAAGAAACATGTTCACCTTCTTACTGTCACTCTTCTTGATACTTTTAGACACGTCAAACATCATATTGCCATAATTTTGGTATTTTTATACAAATACAACTGCCTCTAAATATTAGCTAGTTAGCTGACCAGTACATGTTTTTCTTGATAACATGAAAAAGCTACAAACATGCAGTATGCAGTGGGAAGCCATTTCATTTCTTCCAGTTCTTTAGAAAAATTATATTAATTATTTTATTGCAGAATAGCAAATATAAGATTTTGAACTAGCAGAAATGGCACTGGGTATCCCTGCATGTCTTGTGGAATGAAAGGGCTGGTTTGGTCAGTAAAACACCCTTTCATTCTACAAGACATACAGGGATACCCTGTGCAATTTCTGCTAGTTCAAAGCCTTGTATGGTATTTGTTTGAAGACCCAAATGCACCCTTGTTAGGATACACATATGTATCTAACTGAACAATTCCATGGTAAATCAGCCAGTCTAACAGCTACATGTTTTTAAAAAAATCATCATTTACCAACCCCTTCTCTTGCCTGTACTGCAGACATTTCATCTGTGATCTGAGATACACTTGAGTATAATCAGGAAACCAAGCCACCACAAAATAATCTGTCAATTTTTTAAATATTATGACAACATAGACTTACGGTCAAAGGCTTTCTAGAGCTCAAATTAGACATCCCCTCACCCTACATGACATGCAGAAACAGTGTAATTGCTACCTGTGAAATTTCTGGATTATCTCGGTTAATTTAATTAAAGAATGAAAGTTCAAATTTTGATTCAAGGCACCTTTTCATGAAAAATAAGACCTATTGTACATGTACATGGTCAAATAACATGGTCATGACTCAAATACTTTACATCTTAGTACTTATTTAGTGTGATGCAGTGTTCGCCATAATATTTGACGAATTGAATAAATTTGGAGAGAACCAGAACATCCTGAAAAAATAAATATAAACGACTTCAATAACAACATAATAATATTTATTTCACTTTAAAATTCTGAAAATGCAGATAATAAATAAAGCGGTTAGAATATTTTCAAAAGGCAAATAAAATAACTGTGCAGGACCAGCTCATTTCAACAACCAACATAACCTTACTTAAAGCTTCGGCGAAAATACCACAGGCTTCCCAAGCTCGTGATAATTTTTTTTTATGAATAAATTACTCTTGTTTATGTAAGCGCTCAGAGTGGAACGTGACTCTCTGAATTAAGCGGTGTTGTGTTACAATGTCGGCCGTTGGGAATTTGAGCGCTCTATAAGGACGTTGTATGGCGATCGAAAACAGCGTTTAATTTAAGCGTTCGATATGGTAAATTTTTGTCGTATTTTTTATAAAAAGAAGTAAATGAACTCACCTTGTCTGGTTTCTGTGTAGCTTTTGGGCTATTTAGGCGTTTTTGGGCGATTTTGTCATTTCTGTCCTAGCCTTCATAAGACGTAGTGGCTTTTTGAACGGCGCTTGGTCGAGATTCCGGCGTCCGCCAGTGAGCAGCCTTGACTACGTCTTATGAAGGCTAGGACAGAAATGACAAAATCGCCCAAAAACGCCTAAAAACGCCTAAATAGCCCAAAAGCTACACAGAAACCAGACAAGGTGAGTTCATTTACTTCTTTTTATAAAAATACGACAAAAATTTACCATATCGAACGCTTAAATTAAAACGCTGTTTCGATCGCCCATACAACGTCTTTATAGAGCGCTCAAATTCCCAACGGCCGACATTGTAACACAAACACCGCTTAATTCAGAGAGTCACGTTCCACTCTGAGCGCTTACATAAACAAGAGTAATTTTATTCATAAAAAAAAATTATCACGAGCTTGGGAAGCCTGTGAAAATACACAGTCGGACACCCTCGGGAATCAGAAAAATTGTCCGCAAATGGAGCTTGCCGCTTACGGGAATGTGTAAATACAGAGCTAGTTTGCATGAGCTAGAGTTCAAGCGGGGTTTTTGTCAGGGTGGGCAAAGTAGAGCTGTCTGCTTAAAATACGAGAGTGTCCGCTCAGAGGTCGAGAGCTTCGATTGTAGTCCTGTCACTGCCATTTACACGATTCTTTACGATATGTTCAAAATCTCGAAACTCAAAACACAGGGTATATCATATCGCAAAAATGTCCTTTCTCTAATAAATATTAAGTTCTGGTACATCACCTAGAGTGGATCTTAGCGATATAAAAGAAGAGATCGATCGAGAGATCGATTAAAACGACAAAAAGATGAAACTGTTTCTGTCCGCTCGGCCTGAGCTACTTCTCCACTCCGACTCAATAGATAAACATGAAAAATCACGAGGAAGCAGCTCATAGGTCAGTGACGATATTTAAAAATACATACTGTATCCTTTTTGTACCAATACCCCTTCGAGAACTTCCTCCAACGCAGTCAACGCAAGCTTCGCAAAAGACTTGGCAGCTAACTCGCAGCCGCCATTATTTACAAATGACTACACATTCTCCACCCCTCCCTAGAACTTTTCTTTTCGCGCGTAACAAATTGACCAATCAGAAGCATTTTTATTGTTTTTCAAGCGAAAACCAATCAGAGCAAGCTCTGTCCCAGGGTTCCCCAGAGCTCTTCTCTCCCTCGGTCATGCGCAAAAGAGAAGGGGCTCTGGGGTCGAGATTGGGCTGCGCAGAGTTTCCCAGAGCTTCGCGCGCTTGCGTAGTCAAGAAAGCAGCGAAGGTCTGGGGTCGAGAATGAGTAAGGAGAAGAGCGCGAGTTTTTTAGGGGCGCGCGCGACATAGAAGAGACGCTCTTCTCGCCTCGCGTGTTTTTTCCCCCCTCTCTCGCGCCCCTCATTCAACAAATTGTCGCGATGCCCATATATGGTGAAGGAACCCCTTGTTATCTGTCATCCGTACATGATAGATATCCTGCGGTATATGTAGTTTGCCATATTTGGAAGTGCGACATGGAAATGCGAAATGCTGAGTTTGAGAGGATTTGAAAACGAGACGACCCTGGGAACGAGGTTGGATAAGACCGAAATCTAGCGATAACATATGTGCCTTGGTGACGGCTGATACAAGGTCACAGTTCACGGTAAAAAACTCAATCATAGAGTTTTTACTTTGCCGTGAACTGTGATTTCGCCGAATTGTTATCTTAAATCATGGCCTACGTCTATTTAGCAGAATCCGTGTCTCATTTCACCCAAAATAAATATCTTTACGGCTCACGAAAATCCCCTTAAAAACCCTTTCAGTCCCAGAGTCAAACCTTGAGTCAATAAATGCGGTTGTAACTTTTGAGTCTGTGGATGAAACCCTAGTGTGCGACCATTCAAATGAAAGCTATTGAGCAGTACTTTCATGTGGTACTGTTTATGATGCTGTACAAAGTGGTTCTAACTTTTAAGTCTGTGTCGATCTGTGGATGAAACCCTAGTGTGTGACCATTCAAATGAAAGCTACTGAGCAGTACTTTCATGAACTTAGCACTCTTGGGAATGAAGGGGTTAACCACAATCCTTGTAAGGAATGTGACCGGCTATAGCAGTTGACTGACAAAGCTGTCTGATGATAACTTGATCGGAAGTATTTATCTACAACGTAGATGATTGAACGAAGCCAACTCGACAAAGCGGTAGAAATCGTATTATGGCGGCTGCTGTGATCAGAAAGAAATTCTTCATTCGTGTCGTTGGGTTCCTAGTTGTTGCATCTTCTGTATCTTTATTTGCATGGACTCTGATGCACGTCTCTTTTCGCAAAAGCAAAGAAATGCCGCTCAGATCGATTTCCCAGCCAGGGTCAAGGACAAAACCGGCTGTGATCACTGCGCTAGAAGATCTTCACACGAAACGTAAACCACTACAGTCCAGATCGGTGAATACTCAAACTGTTCGTCAAACGGACGTGAAGCCTTCAAAATCGTCCATCGTTCAAACGGCTAGGTCTTCCAGCTTAACAGACGGGAACACAAGACGAAGACTAATCATTGTAGGGCAGGCTCGCACCGGTTCATCGTTTCTTGGCGATGCCTTCAACCAACATCCAGACGTTTTCTACTTGTTTGAGCCACTTTACGGAGTTGCACCGCCGAAGCTTGCCAGCGACTCAAAACCGATGCAATTCCTAGAGGGAATTTTACGCTGTAAATTCGACTTTCCGCTATATGTTCGAGAAAATCGAGAAATTCCGAAGATTCTCGAGCAAAGCGCTCTCCTCTCCGCCCCTGTGCGTCGCGAAGAACTCAAAGAAGCTACAGAAATCGGACTGCGTTCGGTTAACCCCGAACAACATGGAATCGACGTGTGTGAAGTACAGTGCAACAGTCTTCAAAATACTCACCGCCAGAATACCAAACTATAGATTGGACTCACTGTTCCCGCTTTGCAATTCGAGTGATTGCGGGATGATATATTTGGTTCGGGATCCCCGTTCACTGATCTTCTCTCATATGAAAGTTGGTTTTGCTTGGAACACGGAACATACCCGTGAAACTAACGACAGTTTTGCCGCAGCCAATCATTAAACAATACAGTCAAAAGATTTGCCAACAAATCGAAGAGAATGTCAGAATATTTCAAAGCCTTCCGAGTTGGACGAAGCGAGGATATTACATGCTTCGGTACGAAGATCTGGCTCGAAATCCCGTCGAAATTCTGCGAAGAGTTTATAAAATGGCTGGGCTTGAAATGCTACAAAGTTCACTTGGGTGGATTAAAGATCATACTGGTGAGGGGACGGGGGGGACAGACAACAGAGCGGGACAGAAATACAACCACTACTCAACTAACAGGAATTCTAAAGTTGTTGTCGATAGATGGCGGATTGAGGTTGATCCCTGTATTGTTAACATCGTAGAAGAAAGCTGTCGCTCCGTTATGAAGCTGTTGGGTTATAAACCAGTGAATAGGTCAGATAAAACACAGTATTGGACCAGTGAATGGGTCCGAATAGAAATAGTAACAGTCATGTCACTTTCAGACGGATAAACAATCAGTCTATTTATCGTGTTTGTCATGTTTATGGCACCGGAATATACTGATAATCCCTCCCCCTCCCTCCCCTCCCCATCCGCCCCTAGCCTGCGAAGGCACTCCGAGGATTTTAATACGATAAAGATGGATGTTCAAACTATGTCTACGGTTAAAAATATTGTTAATAGCGATGTCAAGCCCTTCAGTTGTAACGACGGTCATTTAAACCTTTTTCGTGAGTAACTTTCATAAAACGCTCGACAGTAGTGGGTTCGGTTTCCAATGTCAACTGAATATAAAATCCCCACTGAGACGGTGATAGGATTAGAGGGCTATAGGTGACACGCTATGTATATCCAGAGCCAAATTAAATCTATTTACACATTTTCAGCTGTTTGATCAGACTACAAAACAGTCTCTGTCTTTTTTTCTCTCGAGATATCGATGCGTAACCTGGTAACGCGCGAATCGAGAGGCGCGGATAAGCCACGCGCGATCCACGGGCGAACCTCGCGCTTGGTTGATAGAGTAGAGTAAATCTTTATTTAAATCCATAGGGGCCCTGCGTCTAAAAAATACATTATATTACAATTTAAGAAGACAGTTAAAAAAATTACTATACTAATTACAATAAGATAAAAAATACTATGATAAAAAATACAATACTAATTACTATAAGAGGCTAAAAAATACGATAGATACAATACAGACCTCGATCTCGGTTAATAAGAAAATAGTCAAACCTGTATAAGCGGACACCCTTATTTACTGTAAATAATTTGTATATGATTAAAGTTTTCTAAACTATGACGCACTTTCTTCACGTTCAGCAGCATTCAAAGCAACGCAGAAAAGAACAAGTCGAAGCTTTGGTTTAGTGTTTAGTCAATACCTTGCGACAGAGATTCACTTCTCTTTCCGCGCGTGACGAGAGGGAACCTCTGCACGCAATCGCTCGATTTCCTATCGTGCATGCGCGAACTACGTCAGTATAGGTACTCGCGCTTAGCACGCGCTAATTGTACGCGTTAGCTTTTGAATTTCTTTGCATTTTAATTTGGTAGTCTGTGTCACATTCGTACACAGGCTATAATTTGGCAATATCTCCAGCAATTTCTCAAGACAATGGTTAATTCTTAGTAACTTACCTTTTAGGGGTTTAAACCCGTGGTTTCGGTACCGCTTAGGGTGTTTGAATCTAAAATGGCCACCGTTAGAGTTACCCCGGTACTTTTTAGGCTGAAAAATATGGCAGGAATTACTTGTCAGAAAATAAACTGGTACCTCTTAGGGGTGAAAATTAATTGAAGCCACGCCCACAAAACCAGATTCGGGTACATTTTGGGACTTTCCGACGATCACTAGCCTCCTCGCGGACGTTCTTTGGGCTCGTCACGCAATCTTTCCTGGGGGAGGAAAGATTGCGTGACGAGCCCAAAGAACGTCTGCGAGGCCGGGGAGGCTAGACGATCGCCCACGTCACTTTTATATGGGAGTCCCCCGGGGGTCTATATGTTCTGGGGTAAGTGCCTGACGAAAACACTGAGGTGAGAACCAGGCTCTCAATGAGAAAAAGAGAAATTTCTTCTTGTTCATATTAATATTGTGCAATCATCTGATGTCATGAAAATTAAATCTGAAATCGCTTATTTTAACATGCTCGGATTATAATCAATGCTAACACAGTGAAACCTCCATAAAGGGGACACCCTCGGGACAAGGAGAATAGTCCATTTTACAGTTGTGTGCTTAGAATCCAGGCCTTTGAACAGAAGTGAGGCTGGAGGTGACTTTGTTGTAATACAAACCTTCTTTCTTTTCAAATGTAAATTATTCTGTTATTATGTAAACTAGTTTCTGATCTCTATCGTCTCATGGTCACCTCTAACCTCGCTTTCATACAGAGGCTTGGTTACATTTCACAGAATTGTCCTTAGTATTGCACTGCGCATCCTTTCTGCGCATCATTTCGCGCGTAATAGTAGCGCGCGCACATTAAAAACATGGCGGCTTTTTCATTATGGCTATGCTCGCCAGAGAGGTAAATGATCGTTTTCTCGTAAACGAGCGTGGGGACCTATCATTTTTTTTCGCATATTTAAGTCTAGTAATCATCTTCTTTCTATACAAGGAGTATAGACAAGAGAATTATATTCTCTTGGTATAGACCAATTCTCAGTGCAGACAAACTAATAATCACTGAAAACGTGAAAAAATACGTGTTTTTGGTTGATTTTGTAAGGAATTATGAGGTATTTTAGTCGATTATATCTCTTTCGCGGAGCTGGTGACCTATTCTTTTTATTCTATATTTTGAAACATTACATTACAATGTTCAACTAGGGAAAGTTTCAAAAACTTCCCAGTGTAACTTCTATTTCGATGGAATAACCTTAATAGCGGATTACAAAGATTATATGAGCGTTAATTTTGTCGGGATAAACGTTTGTCTCCCCTTAATGGAGGTGTCCCAAAGTAGAGGCTCCACTGTATAAACTTTTGAGGTTTATGGGTTGGCTGAGCATGCCTTTTCTCGAATGAAAAGTAAAAAGTTACTCCCGATCAACAAGCTTTAAAGCTGAAATTGAAGTCAACGTAACTATAAAGAGTTGTCTTCGAATTTTTGTCAAGTTACGGCATTTTATCTTACCTAAATATCCGTAATATTCAGTTTTGCTTTCAAAGCAACTAAAAAATGCATAAGTTACTGAAAACACACTATTCTACTAAGTGGAACTTAGAACGTACGACCGGGGACCTGGTCATCGTTGCTTTTCAATGAACATGGCCTTTAAAGGAAATTCATTTAAATTGCAGATCAATTTTAATATTAAATTATTCATCTTTTGCGGCACCTCTGCACGAGGAAGGAGCAAGCGAACAAACTCTAGACCTGAACGTCGTTATTTAGTTATTCTACCGCAAGAAATCTGCAAAGTCGATGCTGTCGAAAATTGTCCAAGTCTTCATGGTAGACGTTCTTTGATACGAGCCAGGATTGAATAAGAGAGCGTGGAGCCATTGCCTTGACAAGAACCTTGCCTTGGAACGATGGCCGAATACACGTGGACATTCAACGACGAAGAAGTCGACGATTTGTTTCATTACGGGTCTTCTTGAGAGGTAAGCAAGCCAAACTGCTTTTGTCTTTATTGTAGTTGCCTTGAGAAAGTGCATTATTGAAAATTAATATGCCGGAAAGATATTTTATATGTGCACAGATATGTTTTAGTAAACGTAATTAATTGATATGGTCGACAAACTTGCATAAAATTAATTCCTGATCACTTTTGGAGGAGGAATGAAATATGAAACAACACTTGGAAGTTTAGAAATTAACCTTTTTAAATTTATAACGAAAAGAACTGTTTACAAGCCTCTTTAGAGAATATTTTTGGAGTGGGGGAGGTGTGAAGTTACTTTACTTTTAGTTTCCTTTAGTTATTTTATGGGTGCGTCACTCCCAAGTGGGGTATAGCGATGTTTCTCGTTACGTCACCTATTGTTATTAATGTGCCAACCAGAGAACTATTGGCTGTTGAAACAAAGAGTTCTTTTGTTTAATGGTTGGCAAATTTGAATAACAAAACAAATTTGACGTAATGTTGATCAACAGTGAACACTCCTATAGGGCGAAGAGGAAATTTGGAACCAAATCGCTTCGCTCCCCGTTTTCTATTTCCCTATCGTTTCACCACGGAGCCTATTCATAGGCTACTTTCTGAGGAACTGTTGAGTAGACATTATCAGGTTCACTGAGGAAAATTGAAATCTATGATTTACTAGAAGTATGTAATAACACGGTTATTTTGTTAGTCTTATATGTAACCATCGCGACATTTTTCGTAACCAGGCAAGAGGCTGATCCACGGTGTGGTACCATTGGAGAAAGTTCTTGTGATTGACATGGACAGACAGACAGGAGGATAATGGTGTTCCACAAACCACAGGTTAGTATTTGTGTGTTATGAATATTCCCACTATCTTTCCAAGCGCTCTATTAAAGTTACCCCCCCCCCCTTATTTTTTTTTGGAGGGGAGAGGTAAAGGGGAGGGGGACTTTCCAAATCGTAAATCAGTTGGTACACGTAAAAATATACTGTAGTTTAATCAGGTTTATTTCTATTTAATGGCACATCTCTACACGAGACTTACCTCAAAATAATTGTCTTTCTGTTCATAAATTGTCTCGGCTTAATTTCTTGTGAATTGGAAGGCGTGGCTTAATGGCTCTCTCCTCCGCAGAGGCTCATATATGAGAGAATCAGCTGAACGAAGCGAGTGCAGGCGCGAGAAACCCGGAGAGAGCGAAAGCGGGAGCGAGGCTCGCCGCTTCGTTGATCCGCCAGTTACTTGCGCCTGCACACACCACGTTCAGCGGATTTCTCCTAAAACCCCATTGAGCCTCTGCGGAGGAGAGAGGCTTAATGGTATAATGGAAAGTAGGTATTAAAGGAATTCTCCATTATTGGAACAAGTTGGCATTAAATTGGTGGGAAAATAGTGTAAACAGAATTTTGTTTAAAAACGAAATAAAATTGTTTTTTTTAAGTTGTGACAACCATGTGATGTCATATCATCCAAAATGCATGCGACGCGCATGAAATGTAAGGCTCAAAATGATTTATATCCAATTTTTTCGTACACCTGAATGTATTTCCAATCTATTTCAATACATTTTTAGTCGAGACAATGTTTACAACGATTTAGAGGCAAATTGTTCCAACCTAACAGTGGAGGTTTCCTCGTGTAAAACGTTGAAATTATAGTGGCCGGGGTTGTTCAGAAGAGGGAGCTTAAAAGAGAGAGGGTGACGTGGGGGTGGGGTTATGGGGGTGAGGTTAATAAAGCTTTTACGATATTAAAGTAATGTTCCTTAGTTGGAGCGATTTTCATTTGAGTGTCGTGAAACCAAAACCATGATTGGTTTTGGTTTTGCATCTGATTGGTTGAGTAGGTGGCGCGAGTTTTTTAAACCAATCACAGAACGTAGTAAAGCAAAACCAATTTCGGATTACTTTCGATACTTAATTGAAAATCGCTCTAGTACGTTCTACTGGGAGTTTGTGTAGCCTGAGTAACCTGTTTCCTTGGTGATGTCGAACAGATAGAAATTTCCTAGCAATAAGAAAAACAAGTATTTTTCTTTTTTAACCCTACTCCCCTGAGTCGCAGTTCGCCTGAAATTTATCAGTGAATATTTTTGTGTGAAATGTTTTTGCACATCTGAAACTCGGTGTTTCTATGGCAACAACGTTTTGACAAGTATGCATGTTAACCCGGTTTAGTCTCTGCGGCTACTTCTTAATTCTTGCACTAGATCTACGCTTTTAATACAGCTCTTATTCCTTATATTTATTTTAATTAATTTCGAGTCAATTAAGGTGATTTTCTGACATCTCGGAGATATATGACGGATCAAACATGGCGGATTTTTAGCAATCATCGTTGCCATGGCAACACAATGCACTTGACGTAGCACCTCGTCTCCCAGAAGACTAAAATATCCCGGTCTAAACTCCATGCCTTGGCTTATTATGGCAAATTTAAAAGTTGTCTATTGAATATAACCTACCCCTAACAAATTTACTGTTGTGTTTTGTTTTAATATCATCACTATGTTGTATTTATATCATCACGGACAGGCATTTTTCTTGGCCATGTATTCACAAAGTACTTATCTCTCTCCAGGAAAATATCAAGCATAGAATTAGGAAAGCTGGAAATCGACAAGCACTGATCAGTTAGAAGAGAAGGACAACTCCAAGATGATTTCAGGATGACATTTGCAACTGAGGTAGGTCGTTTGATATTCAGTTAAACATACTAAGATAGTTGTAAGGGCAGGCCCAGGTTGTTCGAAAGCCGATGAACGCTCATCCAGGTTTCAGCCGTGAAAGTAGCCTGCGTCGCAGACGGACTTGACCGGTCAAGTCCGTCTGCGACGCAGGCTACCGTGAAAGTTGACCAAGATTAATTGTGTTTAAGAATGTTTTTCACTGCTAAAAAGATTGCATAGGATTTTTTTAAATCTAGGGTCTCTGAAATAGCATTTCCAGCCTTCTGAGAGTAGTTTCCAGCAAGTTTAAACGGCTTTGAATTGACAAAAATAAAACAATTTTGTGCTGAAAAATGTGGCCTAAACGCAGTGCATTTGAGGGGCAGTAGACTTTCTTCACCAACATTTATAACGAATTCAGTGTTGGATGCTCAGCTAGAATGTCGTTTTGTAACTGGTTTGTGTTAGTGATGTATTAGATAGATATGTATTAGACATAGAAACCTTTTATCGGACCAGGTTATAATGTTAATAAAAGCTTTTATAGCTCAATGGTTTATGCGTAAAGCACTGTTTCTTTCAGTTGAGCTAGCACTTCGATGTTTTACCAACAATAATTGTTATAGATAGTTCAGATAAAATTTTGGAACAACAACAACAAAATTACATTTAATCAGGCTTCCTTACAATACACGTTATCAGTTAACAAGTTTAAGTTGTACTTTCACGTAGTACCGTGAACGTCCTCAAATCATCAGTTCGTGCTTAAATAATTTCATAAAATGAAATGAAAGAAGCTGGAAATATCTCGCGAAAATGAACAACAACTATTTAAACAAGATCTAGTGTTCAACTTTGCACTAAAGCAAAACCATGGATCAGATATGTTACTTAAACATAATTGTACAAATTATTGGGGGGGACCGGGCCCCCCCGGCCCCTCCCCATGCTACGGCCCTGATTAAGATTATATGTGTTTCTCCCAACTCAATCTAAGATTTCGAAACAATCTGTAGAACAAGAGTTTTTACCGGCTCTGAATTCTGGAAGTTTGAAAACACGAGAAGACGTGTCCGAAGATAGATGCAATATACAGCTGTTTCGAGAAAGGCTGTCGAAAAAAAGCGCACGCGACAATCCCGAAAGTTATTGTGGGTAGTTTTAAGTTCACGGTTCCTTCAGCATTTCAGGGAAATCTGAGAAAATCTTGGAAATCTGAGAAAATGGCAAGAGACGCCATGGACGTATGTTTGTGAGTGCTAAAATAAAGCAACAAAAGCAGGCATCGCGGGTTTGATGTATTTATTTGACTTATTAAAATTCATTGATCATATCCCAGATTACCTTTCGGGATTGTCGCATGCGCGACAACCTTTCTCGAAACAGCTTGTACTCAACTTTACGTGTGACGCTGACCGCACTCCGATCGAAATTCAAACTCATTCACGATCAGATCAACATTCACGTAGGTTTACCAATTATATTTTGTAAAAGGTTTTATTTTCACAGTGGATTTCAAATTTTTAAAGGAATGCGATAATTTTGATAAGCAAAATAAGATGAATTTTGACACTGTGAATATTATCTAATCTCGTACCCAGATCTTCTCAACCCTCGGGAGAGAACATCTGGTAAAATCCGTTTTGATGGCGCAATCATGTGTCAGAAATGTGACTTACTGCGTGCGCATGTTTTTTGAACATTTTGTGAATCTGGCGGGCTCGCTGCCAGCATGGCTAACAAGAAAAGCTTCGCGTCTGCGATAAGATACGGTGTTTACAAACGTAGATAATCTACTCAGGTTGCTGAGTTGTATCCCCTCAGACTGCGCTACATTTCAGCGCAAAAGATCACGGAAAAGACCTCGGTCAAGATTTGTTGACAACTGAAATCGTCGACTCGGTGTAAGTGCGCGCGCTGTATCACGCGTACGCGCCACTTGTATGCGTCAGATTTACAAAGATTTTCTTTTCAAAACTTCTTCAAACTCCCTGAATCACCAGAAACAATAACTATCTATTAAAAAAACCTATATTTTACTGAGAATTAACCATTGTCCTGAGATATTGCCAAGTTAACTCGGTACATATGAAAAGAAATTCAAAAGCTTACGCGTACAGTTAGCGCGTGCTGATCTTGTCACAGCGCGCGCGAGCTCTGAAATTTTCCTTTCAATCCAATCAGAGTGGAGAATGCAACCGACTTTACCAGATGTACTCTCCCGTAGAGCGAGAACATCTGGGTACGAGATTAAATATTATCATAAGTAGCGCGTGCGTGTTTTCGCTGACGCAATCCCCGAGAAATTCAAATTTGAAGTACATAACTTTATCAATTTTGTTTTCTAAAAGTTTCAGTTTACATCTTGTAGAAGACAAAAACGGGCCGGAAATTTTTGAAATTGTAAGCGCTCTCATCGCGCGAATCCCCAAACAAGAGAGCCTACTCGCAGGCTATAAGATTTTATGTTCACAGTGGTTTTAAAATTTGTAAATGAACACAATGATTATGCAAAGCTCTAGCCTCCACGTGCAAAACTAAAATGCAAATTAGATGATGTCGAAGATCTTCGTGTTTTGAAAACAGCAGCGCTAGCGGCGATTAGTTCTCATATTTCTTAGTTTTTTTATGGTCACCATATGATTGTTTGTTGCTTAATTTAGTCGTTTATTTGTTATTCATTCCCTAGATTCGCCTCTTATGTCTGACTTTAGCAGTTAAATCAGTATTTCAGCAATACACAATGTTTATGCGGCATCGTACTAGCTAGCCGCTAGCTCTTCGGGCTTTTTCTCACGGAGTTTATGCGCCTAAAAAGCCCAAAGACGAGTTGCTTGATGTCAACGAGTTACATGCAGTATGATTACATTTATTGATTTAAATTTTTTATTTATTTTCTTGCAGTTTGCTGGAGGCGTTTGATGCTCACAAGCTTCTTGTCAGAATCAACGCAGTGAAGACAAACAATCAAGTGGAAGAAAAGTTTAATCAGGGACAAGACAAGTAAAAGAGCAGTCTCATTAGAGGTAGAAAACAAACTTAACGAATTTCTTAAGACTTCTAAGAAAGGATCGCCGCTGAAGTTTATTTTTGAAGACCACTCCATGCGGAGTTCAGACTATTTTCGTTAATCAAGGACAATATTTTGGAGTCATTTCTAGCTTTTTTTGTGTGTGTGAAATCAGAATTTCAGCTGAAGAAATTTATTGATAGAATTAAGCCAATTTTCATAGCCACTGTTATGTCAAATTTTTTGGTTATAGTTGTTTCCTTGTTAACATCGGTTTACACAGTTTAAATTTTCCGGCCAAAAGACTTAGAAAAATACGGGGCGTTCAAAATACGCATGCGCCAATTTTTTTTTAAATAATTGCTTCTTTATAACATCTGTTTGAAATTTTTTAATTTTCCCGCCAAAAGACTTAGAAAAATACGGCGCCCAAAATACGCATGCGCCAACTTTTTAAAATAATTTTTTTGGTATATTTTTATTAAAATTAAATTGTAATATTGTCAATAAAGTTGTTTCCTGTGTGTGCCTCATATTTCATTTATATTGCTGTAGTCAATAAAATACACAAAGTAATTAACAGTTTTCTTTATTATCTTTAATAAAATATTTCAATAAATAATACAAACAACATTCAAGTGTCTCAATTAGTTTTTTATTGTCTTCAAATATTCTTTAATTAGTTAAATGAATTCGATTTAATTAATAAAAAGGTGTCCAGAAAAAGTCTTCCTATATATACTAAGTCTTTTGGCGGGAAAATTAATTTTTTTTGCACAGCGTTTCCCCTGGCAACATTCTTGACAAAAAATTCAAAATGGCTTCCCTTATAATTTTCCGCTACAAAAATTATCAACAACACCTCGTGCAAGAAATGAAGTCCAATTCTATCTTTTAAAAGCCAAGAAATAACAATATTTTCAACTCGCGTATTTTTCAAGCCCGATTCTCCCTCCCCGCGAAACATTTTAGAAATTCAAACTTCTTTCACGAGATGTTGTATATACATTACTTTAAAAGACCTTATCCAGCCGTCGACTTTTTGTATGTAACACAGGACAAATTATTCACGAAAGCGTTGGAAAATCTTTCCAATATTGAACTAACACTCGACTTAAACGATTGTTGGAGCATTCGACTGTTTTTTAAGCCCGCGAGAGCTCAGAAATATAACAATTGCTTGGCTCCATGTTCTTTATTAATTCTTGTGCTAATATTTTTCGCCGAGTTCAAGTTTATTTTCAAATATAAATTCAAGAATTCGCAAATCAGATCAACGTATCTCAATTGTATTTCTCATATTTCCTATTACTGCTTTGTACATGTCCTGTGTTACATCAAGTGCCGGCAGATAAGGGTCTTTTTCCATTTAACAAGTAAATAAATATTTAAAAACCCAATGCCTGGTCTAAGGAACAGAATCTTCAGCGTTGTTTACGAGTTTAGTCCTCACCCTCAACACCAATGTTTGCATATAATTGCACAACATGCACGCGCGAAAATGTTTCAATAAAATAAATATATTTCAATTCCCTTTTAATTGTATTACACATATATATATATATATTATAATTTAAGTTATTAATCTTATTGTATATTAGGTAGTGGACAAGTGAAGAGCCACTATGTGGATATATTGTTCAATAAACCATTATTATTATTATTATTATTATTATTATTATTATTAAACGTTATACAGACCACAATTGAAATGACATGGAAATAAAGATTAAATGCAACGTCCGTGTTAAAAAATTTTAAAATCTTTTTATTTTCCTCTATTTAATTTTTTTTCGCCAACTGTAATATGAAATTAAACAAGAAGACGCGCTATAAAAGGGAGTTGGCAACGCCTTCAACCTTCGACACCACCTAATTTGCATTTTAATTTTTCACGTGGAAGCTGAAGTTTTGAAAAATTGTCGCACCTCTTTACAAATTTCAAATCCACTTAGAAAATAAAATCTGAAAATGTCTCTTTTCTCATTCGCTTCTCGGTAATATACAAATTGCAACGTTTTACAAAACAAAATTGGTAAACGTATATTCTTCAAATACGGCGAATAGACCGTTTTACAGTTCTGTGAAATGTAACCAAGCCTCTGTATGAAAGCGAGGTTAGGGGTGACCATGAGATGATACAGACCAGAAACTAGTTTACATAATAACAGAATAATTTACATTTGAAAAGAAGGAAGGTTTGTATCACAACAAAGTCACCTCCAGTCTCACTTCTGTCCAAAGGCCTGGATTCTAAGCACACAACTGTAAAATGGACTATTGTGAATGTTGTCTCCAAATTCTATCTTCCTTTATTATCTGCATGCGGTTTTATCCAAACTAAAATATTTCAAGAGACTAATGATAAAAAGATTTGACCATACAAAATAGCAGAAAATATACTTCAATTTGAGATATTTACCACGCTTTTGTAAAACAATCAAGTCAGGATATATAGAGAGTAACAATTCCAAACTAATCAATTATAAATCCACTGTGAACATAAAATGTTACTGAAATTCTTAAAATCTTGGTTCGTTTTTCCTCTGTACACTGGAAATTAAAACTTTTAGAAAAGAACATTGGTAAAATGATGTACTTCAAATTTGAACTTTCAGTGAATTTGAATTTCGCGGGCTTGCGTTAGCGAAAACACTCCCGCTAAACATAGTGTCAAAATTTTATCTTATTTTGCGAGTCAAGCAGAAAATTGAAAAATCTTCAAATCGTTTCATTTATTTGTTGGGTTCAAATTTTAATTTTCACTTTGTTTTTAAACAGGAATGCTTTCGATACGATTTAATTTGCATTTTAATTTTGGGCGTGGAGGCTAGAGCATTGCAAAAATATTGTATTCCTTTACAAATTTCAAATCCATTCTGAACATAAAACCCTGAGGCTTACAATTTGTCAAATTTCCTCCTTTGTCCTCAGTATGATTTGAAGCAACATTTTTAGAACAGATAATTCAAATTATTTTCTTCAAAAATAAAGAACTTTGAACGAGTCTGAATTTCGCGGTGTTATCGTGTCAAAATTCCATCTTATTTTGCTAGTCAAATATATTTCTTGCAAAGAGAAATAGTTTTAAAACATAGTGAAACATTTTCATTATCAAATGACGGATTTGTAGAAGACTGTCAATTTACAAAACATCCTTTGAATAGAGCTGTCTTTCTAGATAATAAATTTGTAAACCTTTTTCGAGTAGCTTGTGTCACTGACTGAATAACATCTTTCTCAACAATAATAATCTCTCATAGCATATAGCTTGTCAAAACCAGCAGAATTTTTCTATTTTTGGTATATTTGCTATAAATGAAACATGGGAAAACAAAATTTGCTTCAATTTAATTGTAAGAATGATCAAATTCAAAATCGCAAGGATAAGCAAGACAATTATTATAGCAAAACGTCTTCTCTACATTATAAAGTTTGCAAGAAAACTATTCAATTGTGGTCTTGAACCCAAAAAAATCGAAAAAGAGGCAAAAACTGTATAGATTTTGGAAAAACTCTGCACAAAAACCGAAAATCTCGTTAACTGAAAATTAATCTAAAAAACACCAAATTTGAATAAAACACCTTGTCAAAACCTACAGTTGTGCTTTTGTGGTCTGTATAACTGTAAATCTCAACTTTATCGCGACTATTTCTGTCCATTGAACCAGGCACCAGGGTTTTATCTACTACAGTTAAGCTCCCAAAACGACAAGAGAACACAGGCACATACGTTTAGAGCATTTAATCCTCCGAAAGAAAAGGGGAAAAACATGTCCGCGTTGTTTTATATTAAAATTATGATTGTCAATTATTTCAACGAAGGATCCGGAGCTGTTCTTTACGTTATAAAAGCTAGTGTTCTCTTGTCATCTGTAAATACAACGAACTGTTGACTTATTGGTACTGATCGTTGTGCGACCATGAGCGATCAACGCTAAAGAATCGAAAACTCGCCTTTGCTTTTGTAGCTCAATAAACTGCCAAATTATATCAAAACAATGACGAATTTGTTCCGACTTCAAATAAATCAAATTTTTAAACGCCGGCATTTATTAAATGGTTGCACGCTCGAGGCTTTTGTGTATTAAATGCATGGTCTGCAAAAGAATCAGTACCCTTTAAAAATGGTGGCTGATATTAAACTACTTTTAAAGTATTTTGTGCAAATTTTCCAGAACGTGATGTTTTTATAATATCCAGACAATTGGTAAATCCCATTTGACAAAATCCATAGTGAAGATTCCTCATGCATTGTAACATTTCCTCCAGTTGTTGGTGTTTTTGTCATATGCAGACAATTGGTAAATCCAACGTTACAAGACCTACAGTGAAGATCATTTCCTAATAGCCACCATTTTTATTACAATATTATTTGATAATTTTAAAGTTCTTATCTTTGTAGTATTTCCTCCTGATTCAGTGATTCCAGTTTGTCCTGTTCTTTACTTTCCTTTCCTCCTCGTTCCTGAAAATAGAAATAATCAATGCAAGCATCAATAAAGGCTCGATTTTTGAAAACTATATGGAGTTATTATAAGCTTAAAAAACTCTACCCTTCCGTAGCGGGGCGCAGCGTGTTTGCATTGACGCGCGAGTGGCTACGCGCGTGGATCGACAAGAAAACTCGTTATAATATATTTTGAAGGCCAAGTTGACGTTTTACTGTGTTTTATAACCTAGAATCTTTATGTAGCCCTTACTATATTTCAAACGAAAGAAAATATACTGCTTTGCTGTAGAATTTCGAGTTTTAGCGACGCTCAATGCGAGCAGCAAGCGCACGTGTTTAATAACCCACTGCATTATTAACACTTTGATATAATTCTTTACTTTCCGGACAAAATTAAAGTAATATGTTTAAAAAACAGTGCTTACCTTCGGTTGTAATATTCCTGGCTTTAAGTCCTTCGTCTTTTTCCTCCAATATTACAGTCCAGCCTTCAGAAAGACAACACGTCTTCACGCATCCACGAACAGCGTCGTTTGTGAAAGATTCCACAATTTGTCATGAATATGGATTAGAGACTCAAACCAATAACACCTGACAAATACGCAAAACATTTCGCACGATTTTTGCATGCACGCTTTTTTATCCAGCGAATCACGAACCGTGAAAGTCGTTGCACGTGCTATAAACTACGTCTTCTTTATAATTAATTCAGTTGTTTTCGTGTTTACAATTTTTTCATGTAAAACGAGCATAAAAAATAGTATTTGAGTGACAGGAAAAAGAAAATATTTTGTGAGAATATTTCGATGTTGATTTAAGCAAACCAGCGTCTCAAGTTGTAGGTTGCCGAACTTTTTTTAACTGAATATTTTTTTTTTCAAAGGACATTGGTGCTGTATCGGGTGCAACACTACACCTCGTGTAGCGTCATAGGCCCGCAATGCGTGCAAAGACGCTACACAATTTATCTAGCGTCATTGGCCTAAAATGCGTGCAAAGACGTTAGACAATTTATCTAGCATCGTAGGCCTGCAATGCGTGCAAATACGATGGACAATTTATCTAGTGTCATAGGCCCGCAATGCGTGCAAATACGATGGACAATTTATCTAGTGTCATAGGCCCGTAATGCGTACAAAGACGCTACACAATTTATCTAGCGTCATTGGCCTGCAATGCGTGCAAAGACGTTACACAATTTATCTAGCATCGTAGGCCTGCAATGCGTGCAAATACGATGGACAATTTATCTGGCTTCATAGGCCCATAATGCGTGCAAAGACGCCAGACAATTTATCTGGCTTCATAGGCCCGTAATGCGTGCATAGTCGCTCGACAATTTATCTAGCGTCATAGGTCCACAATGCGTGCAAAGACGCAGGACAATTTATTATGTAGCGTCATAGGTCTGCAAATGCGTGCAAAGGCCGCTCAATAGTGGTCGTCATAAATTAGCGTAAGCCGTGGTAGAAACGTCACTTTCTTTGAATACAAACACGCTCGGAGACTTGTTACACCACATCACGTAAGGAGCCCGCGCAGGCCTGTCATCAATCTTTATTCAATGTTGGACTCTTATCTGTCATCAGCTTTTTCAAAACAAGCCAAACTACGCGTATTAAATTCTTGGTGGCCGCCTAATAGGGGTAAAAACAATAAGAAAACTCTCAACGAGACGGCCAAGAGGTGATCGCGGCCGCTTAATAGAAGTGGCCGCTTAATAGGGGGTTTACAGTATTATACTGACAATAGTTTCGGGACTTTGATAACTGGCCGCTTAACAGGGGGTGGCCGCTTAATAGGGGTTTGACTGTATGAGACTTTTATTGCACAAAACTGGACGTAGTTATTTACTTTGTCTTTTATTTTTACAAAAAATCCATCAAACTTCTTGACAGTAATGCTATGTACATTCATGAGCAGCTGCAATGGAATCTGCCGTTCAGTAGTTGAGTACAATGGTCTTGTTTTACCCCTTCACTCCCAGAGTAAAAAGTTGAGCAAATTCTGATGTGGTTCATAAATGCATGCGATCCTTAGTGTGTGACCATTCAAATGAAAGCTATTGAGCAGTACTTTCATGTGGTACTGTTTATTAAGCTGTACAAAGTGGTTCTAACTTTTAAGTCTGTGGATGAAACCCTAGTGTGTGACCATTCAAATGAAAGCTATTGAGCTGTACTTTCATGTGGTACTGTTCGTTTTTCAGCATTTTACAAAACTTTTTTTTTTGTAAGTTTCTTGGGAGAGAAAGGGCTCAAATGCGAAGCACAGTACTGCTAGTCTATTCACTGGTTTCTATAGACTTCTGTGCCAGTTGTTGATTTTGTCTCAGCACAGCTCCAGGACTGGGGTACGGTCTCATTTGGAACAAGGGCCCATTAGCTGTTGTATCGACGCCCGTCTTTGCTTCTCCTTGCTTAAGCAAACCCGTTGTCCATGAACCCCTGTGGAAAATTCATAAGCAGTCAGTAAGTTAAGTCTATTTGTGAACCTAGTGGTTGGTTTCCTATATGCCTCTAAAAACATTTAACCAACCAGATGCCCGCAGATGCCGAGATCACAAAGAGGCGTTGGAGATGGGTAGGTCATACTCTCCGCAAGCCTCAAACGAACATCACGAGGCAAGCCCTGACCTGGAACCCCCAGGGTAAGAGGAGGAGGGGACGGCCAAGAAACGTATGGCGTCGCGGCCTGGAAGCAGACGTCAGGAGATTGGGGCTGACCTGGAGCCAGCTAGAGAGGAAAGCCCAGGACAGAGACGTCTGGAGGACACTTGTCGGCGGCCTATGCCCCAGGCGGGGTACTAGGCGTAAGTAAGTAAGTAAGTCTAAAAACATTTCCACCCAATATTTGCCCCAACCGCCTAATGCGCAGGCTAGAAATGACCAGCAACATTGCTATTCCCCAGGGATGATGGATTACACTGCTATTCCTCTAGGGTTGCTCCAAATCTAAAAATAGAGGGTACTACTGGATTTATATTATATGCCTGGGTGGCCTACTCAGGATTGAGCGGTTCTCGTTCATAAAATATAAGATAGTTAGTGTAACATCAAACTTGTTAATTTCTTTTTCTTTTACAATTCTAACTAGTACATTGTGTTTTCTACTAACTGTGGCATTGTTGTTGTTATACTTATTATTTAGTACTTTTTACCATAAATTATTATAACATGCAAGTATTAGTTACCGAAAAGCCCCTGGGGATAACTAATAAAGTATGTATGTAATGTATTATTGTGATTATATCCTTGGGCAAGGCACTTTACTCTCACAGTGCCTCTCTCCACCCAGGCGAGAGGAGGGGTTCAGAGCCACCTTAATAAACTTTCAAAAATGTAAGGTGACTCTGAAAGCACAAGTGCTGTAGAACCATCACCAACCACCTTTAAAAACACCCTAAGAGGTGCCAAGTCACAAATTTCAACCCCTAAAAGGTACAACAATCACCTCCGTCACTTTTACATAGGAGCCCCCCCCCCCCAGCCCTGTGACAGCTATAGCTGCATTCTACAATAATTTATTGCCCCTTTTATTGCGCAATACCTTGGGGCATCAGAATATGCTGAGGGATCCATTGGGTCGACTTCCTCTGATTTTCTACACTTTTCAGCTTTTATATCTAGAAAAAACAACAACAAGAAAACAAAATACAATGTACAAGGTTCAGTCTTCATGAGCCTAGTGGTACACAACTGTCAGAGCTTATCCCGGTTTCTGTAGCACAAAGCGACTAGGAGTATTGCTACTCCCCCTGGATGGGGCGGTAACCCCCAGCATTTTGTCAAGTTTACCCTAACAGCTCGCTGGTACCCATTTGTACTCCTGGGTGGAGAGAGTTTACACAAGACATGGCAACCAAACTTTCTTGCAACAACTTATACCTTTATAGAACATTTTAGCATTCTTTTATTGGTTTTGATCACTTTTGAGTCATTTTTGGTAGTTTTTGATTAGAAAAATCAAGAAATTCAAGATGCCGGCTGTTCGTAAATCGCAAAGTAACTTACAAGTCATATGACGTCATCATCTCGTGTTTCATACCTCAACAGAAAGATTTTTGGATGTACTAAATACCCTCCAAGTTTCATTGTAGTAGCTTTTATTTTAATTAATACTCTTCCGAGTAATGGAGGGGGAAAATCCATCCCCCTGGTCTGAAAAAACAAACACAAAAAAAGCCCAGTCTAAATAGGGTTAACCCTTCAGTCCCAGAAGTATCAAGGTTTTAACTTTTACATTGTGCAATGTGGATAAAACCCTTAGTGTGTGACCATTCAAATGAAAAGTTACAAGCAGTACTTTCATGTTGTACTCTTTGTTTTTCCATATTAGTCAGGGAGCATCTGTAATCCCGTGGGAATTTAATGGTGAAAGCAAGCCACCTACCTAGATGTGTTAAGGAGACCCTAGGGAACACAAAAATAGTTGTCGGCAATTTTGTAACTCGCACCGGCCGTCGCTACGGGGGGTCTCGTTTTGGACCTATATTCTACAACATGGAATCGAGGCTGGAGCATAAAATGTCATATAAGTTCAATAAATAACCACGAATGGTCACACAAACTACCAAAAAGCTATAATGTAATGTATCTGACACATACCCACAACATTAGGTAATAAGACAGGTCACGTGACCAACACTGCATGGAAACGAGGCTGGCTATTTGCTGCTAAATAACAAGCACCCACATCATTGTTTTTTCATCAAATTATTCAGAGAGTTTTTCTGAATGTGTGAGGAGCAAACGTCTCTTGAATGAGTGTTGATCGTAAAATTTAAAAGATAGCACAGAAGCGAGGTTTATCCGTATATCACTTTCCAGCTATACACCTATATCAAGGCAAGTTGCTATCTGCGATCCATTTTTAAAGCCCCTGCTGTACCACTGACCAAAACAGTTTTGCAGCTTTAGATACTATAACTATTTGCATCCAAAAACTTCATCGCGCTTTGCTTTTTACACGAGAACACGCTTGTTCCAAAAATGCATTGCGGTCTTAGTATAAGACAAGAATAACAGGGTGTATCTTCATCGAAATCGCTGTATATCTGTTTAACCATATTCTTGCAGGGCTCGAAATTGCGCCCGATATTGGCGTAAACAAGCTTACAAAATTAGTTTTACGCCTAACGTTTTTCATTTAGGCGTAAAATTATGCCCAATCTCGTTATGATTACGCCTAAAATACCAACAAAAGGCGTAAATTTTGTTTAAATTTTGAGGCCTGTTTTGGAAATTTCCTTTACAAGCCTGACATCATGACACTAAAATTATCAGTTGTCGGGGAACATATGGGCAGCTAGGATGTATCATTATTCATCATCTATCTCACTGTCTGGTACATCCTCCTGCTCATCCGACGTGTCGTCACTATTTTCATCATCGATTCTCAGGACGGAGTAGTATATGCCCCAGATCTTGACGGGCCATCTGTAACTTCTTCGCCGGCTGGTACAGCCCCAAGTCAAGCGAGATGATAGTCTTCCTATCCGGGCCTGCAATCTTCGTCTTGATGTTCTGGGCTTGCATTAAAACTGTAAGCAGAGTCTGCCACTCGTGCGCCGGTGCAGCGATCAGGGGAGGGGTACAAACACGTGTCAGTGGCATAGAACTACTAAGTGTGGAGTTATATCCAGACCATACTGGGACATCGGTGCTGGGGGGCTGATCGTCAGGTTGATTGCCTTCCGTCTCAACCACTTGTTGTCCGTTGGTCAGAGGTCTGGTCACACTGCGTCCAAGAAGCCATGCAAATTCTTGCTTTTTGACATATATCGGGAGTTGATCTTCTGTAAACAACCCAAACGTGGGAAAGGTGGGGCCAACAGGCTTTTTGGGAGGCGCAGAACATCCCAGCAAGCTTGCAACAGACTCAGGCACTTCTCGGATGGAGCGACGGCTCTGATCTGCTGAATCCAATGTTACTTCTGGTGGTGCTCTATCTCCTGGCTCCTGCCTTTGATAAATGGCCATCGCTGTACGTGGAAAGTGTTCTTACCATCAGGAGTATCCTCGGTAAAGTCCACATTGTCCGCCGCAAAGAAGACGTGCCTTCCAAATACTGCATCAGGGGGTATGTAAAGACCGTCATTCAAATCCATACGATTTAGCACGCTAGCTTCGATTTGAGACTCTACTCTAAGAATCCTGTTATAGTCCACGGACATTCCAAAGCCATGTAGCATGGTAACGAGCTCTTTGCTTCTGACAGCCTGGTGTACAGCAATTCCCACGGCTAACTGCTGTGGCATTTCGGACGACGATCTTAATGTAACAGACTTCTTGTTTGTGACTTGCCTTTCAGTCAGACACATTGAGATGGTGGTCTGCACAAGTGACATGGAACGCTTATGCACCTCTTCAGATTTTTTTGCAGCAGACAGTTCGTTGTTTGGGCCCTGTATCACCCACCTGTAAAAACTGTATAGGTCTGGGGGTAAATAATCTGGGATTTCGAGCAACCCTGTGAACTTCCACTTCTTGTATTTGGTAATTGACTTCCTAATTAATGCAGCGGCATATCAAATAGAGTTTTCATTTCTGAATCTAGGTTTGTTGTTTGTTCTTCGGCCATCTGGATTGCTGCATCTCTGGTCTTCTTAATACTCACTCGCTCGGACTCATTAACCCGCTTGGGTGCATGGAACTAGATTTCTGGTATCTCTCGGAGGAGTAACTGCTTCAAGGCCTTTCGTCCGCCCTTTGGATTATCCACATTGTTAGCATCTAGTATGCTTTCAAAAGCTTCTTGTAATTCGGACATTGTTGCAACTTTTCCACTTTTCAAGGTCATCTCCGTCATTGTCAAGAATTCAATTTGAGCTGCAATTTCACTTGTCAACCTCTCAGATGAAGAGTCAGGTGTTGTTCTCCGTAAAACGTGCGAGACATTACTTGCCCAACAGGCCTTGTGGTACTTAATATCTATCGAATGAGCGTCATCGTCAGCAATTGATGTGTTAATTAATTAAGTTTAACAGCGAGCTTATCATTACCCGACATATCCACAGCAGTGCGAAGTGACTCGCCGGCAGAAAAAGTACTAACGCTGTGCAAGTTTTTACGATAGCCAGGCGGACCATCGCAGAAAAAGCACACATCTTTATTGTAGGGAGTGGTTTTCGAACGGGTCAGTTGAGGAGTTTCTACTGACGAATCTGATCTGGATTTTCGCCTAGACTCATTAGGCCCTTCAAGCTCCCTTTCATACCTTTCTCTAGCTCTTCTTAACATGCCAGCATGTACAGCATCTTTGTAGCAGGATCGGTGCCATGATGCCGGTTTTTCTTCAAGCTCCTGAAGAGAAGTATGTTGCAGTTTACTCCAAACTTCTGAGTAATGCAGATAGCCGTACTGAGCCCATTCTTCGATCGATCGTCGAACTTTTTCGTGTGCTGTAGGTTTTTCTACAAGATTCTCGCTTCCTTTCTTCTGACAAATGATACATAAACTTAAATCTAATCCTAAGGTATCAATTTCTTTCCCTTTTGATGCACAATCCGCTTCCATACCGGAACAAACAATAAAACAAGATGACTGCTGACCAAAATTATTGTTTTTCGCAATTTTTTTCGCAGTTATTCATTTTAGTGTAAACATTTATTAAACCCAAAGCAAATTTATTGTCTTTATACACTCTCTGAATAATTTGATGAAAAAAACAATGTGGGTGCTTGTTATTTAGCAGCTAATAGCCAGCCTCGTTTCCATGCAGTGTTGGTCACGTGACCTGTCTTATCACCTAATGTTGTGGGTATGTGTCAGATACATTACATTATAGCTTTTTGGTAGTTTGTGTGACCATTCGTGGTTGTTTATTGAACTTATATGACATTTTATGCTCCAGCCTCGATTCCATGTTGAGGAATATAGGTCCAAAAAGAGACCCCCCGTAGTGGCGGCCGGTGCAAGTTACAAAATTGCCGACAACTATTTTTGTGTTCCCTAGGGTTTCCTTAACACATCTAGGTAGGTGGTTTGCTTTCACCATTAAAATCCCACGGGACTTTATTTTACAACATAAGCTCCCTGACTATATCTTGCAAAATGAAATTTGGAGATTTTTTTCAATTTTGAGCTTTGACACTCTTGTTGGGATACCGGTAGAAATAACTCTAGTTTTAATCGTCACCTTTCTCTTGTTTTCTTTTCACTGCAGCTTCTTGTCGCTTTTGTGATCCCTGAAACAATAACATCAAAAATAAACATTAAAATAATAAAACCATGTTTGGATGGAATCTAGATCATTACTACATCACAGGGTTTTTTGGGTCTAGTTTGAGCCGAATGGGACTTTTTCGGGTCTAAAGATTTGGCCTCATTGATGCCTCCCCATCATGAATATACCTGAGTGAGTAATTCTCTCTCTCCCCCCCCCCCCCCCCAAGGTATACAATTAGTGAATGGTACTGGAAAAGCTACATTGTATGATTGGAAATTTTGAATCCCCAATTCCATTCATTACTAGAATCTTGTTTTGTAGCCATGGCTTCAATTCATTTTCACCCCAAAGAGGTACATGCAGCTCTGTCATTTTTTTCGGCTTCATACCCTCAAGGTACCAGTATGACTCTAATAGTGGTCATTTTAGATTCACACACCATAAGCGGTACCAAATCACAAATTTCCCCTTCTCAAATCCCCTCCACAAATCAATTACTTAGCACGGCTACATGTAGCAGCATGGGGGTCTATAGACTACAAGCAGTCTCTCTTTCCCTCTGTCCATAGAGTAAGAAGCAAAATCTAGTTTCCCTTATTCCATTGAGCAAGAAGTGAAATAAAGAAAGAGGGAACAAAATCCTGTGTAAAATCTGGCGGCAAGTATTTCGCTTCTTGCTCGATGGACACTAAGGGACTGAGGGACTATTTGTAGTCTCTAGTTTGATTTATTTTGTTGTTGTTGTTATTTACTTTATTACCTTGATGAGACTGGGATGTTTGCCGATACTCAACACTTGTTCCTTGTCTTGTTCAGTGTCCACCCCGGGTGGGGCAAGGATTTGTCTGTTGGGTTGAATGTCTGTATGGGATTCTATAAAGTTTAACACAGCACAATATATATTAATATTGTAGAGTGCGAATATGCACCAAAACAAGTGCAAATACATGTACAAGACTGTAAATTATGCTTGTCTTTGTCCCGCTGACGACATTGTTAAAAGCTTTGATGTAAAAATAATTATAATACATGCAATGTCATATAATAATCAGGGGGGGGTCTGTACTTCTCGCTTCCCGTACATTTTATTACCGGTTTCCGCCCTTTCCTTAATGGCTTCTACCTCTTTGTGCTTTCTCTATTACAAAATATTACAAAATAATATTGCAAAATGTTTCCCTATATATTTCTCCTGGTTTCCGCCACCTTGGGTACCTCGCTTCCCACCCCCTCTATTCCCGCCTCCTGTAGACTTCCCGCTCGGCCTTTACTCCTGGGTTTCTGACCCCCTACCAATAGGGTCCTTTCGATATATTAAAATTCAGCTTGATAGCGAGGCCCAGAGAACACAAACAAAAGAAATGAATAAACAATAAACTTGCTTGTTCAATTACTTCCTTTGTTTGTGTCCTCTCTGCCTCACTACCAAGCTGAATATTAATATATCGAAAGGATCCTATTGATTGAAGTACGTAACACATTGCAAGTTACCTTTTTGATTGTTTAGTACAGATGATGGAAGAGTTATTTCAGCTGCAGGATCTGGTAAAAAGGTTAAACATGACATTGTTATTGGTGCAGTACAACTACAGTCAACTCTCGCTTAACGGTTCAAAAGAAAGTGAAATAGTAGTGAAATAGTAGTGCTTGTGCTCTAATTCGATAACTGGACAGGTGTAATTTGAAAATGAAGTCTGAATCAAAACAATCGCAGCTTTGAAAGTGTTTACATATCTTCATCGACAAAGACAACATCAAGACTGTATCAAGCGAGTCATTTTCTTCATCCAAATATTCACTCCTTTGGCTTAAAAATGTCTTTAATCGAAGGTCCGCAAAAAAATTATGTATTTTTAGTATTCTTTCATCAGTATCAGTTCCAGAAATATTCATGTTTTTACGTTTGCTTTTGGCTGCCTGGCTTCATATCTTACTGCCTTCAAAACGCACAAAATGCAGTCTCAGACAACCTAATCTTTCAAAATTTTCCGGACCGCCCTAGTAGCTGGTGCTCGTACGATCCCAACTTTGCCACTCTAACGTACCCCCCCCCCCCCCCCATTCAAAATCCTGTCCACGGGCCTGTACTCCTTTAGTAGTATTTTGTCAGGTTTCTCTAACAGTTCACCAGTACACATTTATACTCCAGGAAATTCACCGGTACCATTTACATTCGTGGATAGGGAGTCGGACACTACAGGGTGTCTTGCCCAAGAACATAGCACAGAGCCTTATGCCATTGAACTACATGTACATTTAATAATTAATATTATCCTTTTCCTCTCACCTAATGGGTGGTGCCAAGAAACTTGGTTCGTTAACGTATTCCAGTAATAACTGGTTCCACTATAATCAGAAAGGAAAAGCACAAAAAAGTCACATTTTGAATAAACTGTGATTTAGGGAGTTTCATATCTGACAATGTTAAAATAGACTTATGCAGCCCTCTCTACAAATGTGCCAGCAGCCAGCGATTTTGCCACCTACAATCGATATTCTTTAAGAAAGTGGAAAAGGAGCCTGCATCAGGAAGAAACCTATAGGTTCACTTGTCTACTTCTTAAAGTTTTTGAATGGTTTCAACTAAAAAATTCATAACAATAATCGTTATGAATTTTTTAGTTGAAACCGTTCAAAAACTTTATTGACGAGGGCTGTTTTTCTTTCTTTATTACCAGTTAAAAATAGGTGAACCAATACAATCTACAAAGGGCTGAGTTTACCCCAAAATGCACTAGATGGCTGCCATTTGAAGCCGCTATTTTCAAATTTTTCAAGGGGAGCATGCACTTGGACCCCCTAGCGGGCAGCAAGCTGGCCCTTGCTGCCATCTACTCCTGCCCTCCTGTCTACTACTACACACAATTTTGAGAGGGCTGCTTAAGTACATGTAAGCCAAAGAAAAAAAAGAAAAAATAACAAATAAATAAAAAAATAAAAAAATAAAATAATAATAATAAAAAAGCCAAAGTAGAGCTTTCAGCTTATCCTGCTTTCCATAGCATGAAGCAACACTTACTTAGAAGTATTGAGCAAACGCTATTCTCCCTGGATGGGATGCTAGTCCATCACAGGACACCCACAGTATTATTGTCATGTGGCCCTAACAGATTGCTGATACCCATTCATTATACACATGGATGGAGAGAAGATAAATTGAAGGGCCTGGTGGAAAAAGGATGGTTTGACAATACAGTGGAACCCCGCCATACGACCACCCCGTTAATACGACCACCCTGTTATTACAACCACTTTTTTGTGGCTCGAACAAAAGCCCACTTATTTTCTCATCTGGAAACCCCGTTAATCTGACCAACGACCACCTTTTGGAGTCCCCATTAATAAAATTACCCTGCTAATACGACCAGTCAAAATGTCTGTTGAGACTGCTGAATGAAAACAGACACAATCAGACAAAAAGAATGCATTTTAGTGGATGTTGTCCGGCAAAGTTGTTAGTTATTAGCGTGTGATTTATAGCGGAATTAAAGGTATAATTGTCATGGCATTATTTAGAAGGGTGTACATGTAGCACCATAATTTGACACTATACCCCATTAATACAACCACCCCGTTAATACGACCAACTTTTCATGACCGACGATGGTCGTATTAACAGGGTTCCACTGTATAATTCTTTACTATTGCCGGTTCCGCCCTTTTCCCACCAGGCCCTTCAATTTATGCCTAGTTATGTATCTCTAGAGTTCTACCAGGAAGGGCTAGATCTTATTTGCAATATTGTCCTGGACCTGACTTACATTGACATCAACCCAATCTCCCTAAGATTTTCCTTACCTACTGGGGTCTGGCACTAGGTACCACCCTACAGGCAATGGAACAGTGCTGAAGTCCTGTAACAAAATATTAAAATAAAATAATAATAATAATTATTAAAATTATTAAAATAATTATTGTTCAGTTGTTACAGTCATACACTAAGGATACCTTCTTATTTCAAGTTGGTATAAATCAGTATAAATTAAGTAAAGTTGAACCTCTCCTTACGGACATAACCTGCGATCAGGCAAATTTTTCCGCGCTCTCATTTACTCTTTGTCTTTACATGATCGCGCTATTTTAGCGCGACATCCGTAAAGAGAATGTAAGGAGTGTGAAAAATTGGTCTGATCGCAGGTTATTACAGAACCTCTCTAATACGGACACCTCGCTATTATGGACAGTTATCTTGGTCCCGGCAAAATGCCCATATACATGTATTCTCTATAAAGAAAACTTCTATAATATGGACCATCTCTAATACGGACAATGGACACTAAATCTCGGCCCAGAGAGCAAATTCATATAAATTTAACCTCTTTATTACGGACACTCCAGTGATAACAGTTCAAATTAAATACAATTTCCTGTTTGTGGTTACAGATCAAAATTAATCAATTGTCCCATTGTCCCAGGCCCACCAGAGATCCCCTAGATCCACCACTGCTAAGTATGTTGTCTTGTACTAACCTTTGGTTGAGGGGCAGCAGCATTTTCTCCATATCTCTTTAGACAATATTCCACACATGTGTGATATGGGTTGGAGGTATTTGGACAGCCCTTCACTGGTCCATCAACTTTAGCTGGTTCATCTGATTTCTCTTTGTCTAACAACAAGACAAAGTGAGTATCACAAGACTTTGGACAGGCAAGGGGGTTGGGGGGTATCATAGGGTATGACTGTGGAAGTACATCCGAGGGTTAATGTACATATTTATTATATGGCAAACTCAAGGTCAATGATGAAAAGAGGCATCCCTGGATGGTCCAAATTTTGCAAATTACAGACCGTAAAAATGGACCACTCATGAAGACTTTTACTCCTGTTGGAAGAATTCGGAAATTTTTTTTCAGAGTAGCTTGTTTGTGCCTGACTTTCGGTTTATAAACAATCAATAAATATATGACAGTTGTGAGGTTTTTACACAGAGGTAAAAGTCCATAATTTATGTTCCAAGTTACCCAAATTGGAGTCAATGGAAAGGAGTTTCACTCCAAGGACTATAAACTCTACACAAAATTTGAAGCAATGATACACACTGCATAGTTGCTCTTGGATGCTAGGGATCTAATACAAATACGCTCAAAATGACAATTTACCTTTGTGGATTATCCCTCTCTTTGCAAGACGAGCTTGGAGCGCCGGAGGTAAAGGCATTTTTGATCTTATAAGAAGCGAGGAAGCAAATTTTCAATATGGCGGCGGCATTGAGCCTGCAATTTTCTTCATCACTCAACCGCTGAACCCAGGCCACGTGGGTTTCAAACATGGCGTCCGAAGAGAAGCAATGTCTTGTCGAAAAGTTGCACGATATTCAGGCCATAAAATTTGGCGATTTTACCTTGAAGAGCGGGATACAGTCCCCAGTCTATGTCGACTTGCGTGTGATAGTATCATATCCAGAAATTCTGAAGGAAATAAGTGATATGCTATGGAATGTTGCCACTGCATCGAAAGCAGATTTTTCGGTGATTTGCGGAGTTCCCTACACTGCCTTGCCTATCGCATCTGCCATCTCCGTGAGCCACAACGTTCCGATGGTGATGAGAAGAAAGGAAGCCAAATCATACGGAACGAAGCGGTTGATAGAAGGTGTATTTACACCGAAAAGCAAATGTTTAGTCATCGAAGACGTGGTCACAAGTGGCTCGAGCGTTCTCGAGACAGTCGAAGCGCTTGCTTTCAGTGGAGTTATGTGTTTCAGACACTATAGTTTTGTTAGATCGCTTTCAAGGCGGGAAAGAGATGCTTCAGGCGCAGGGAGTGAAGCTCCATAGTTTGCTGACGCTTCCTGAAGTTCTAGATGTTCTGTTGGCCAAGGAGAAAGTTAATCCAAAAATGGCGGCAAAAGTGCGCGAGTTTCTTTCAGCTAATAAGTTCCAGCCCTCGGCAACAGCAATAGCCAAGGTACCAACAACACCAGGAAGCAAACTGAGCTTCGAAGCTAGAGCGCAAATTGCAACTAACCCACTTACCAGGAAGTTATTTGAAGTTATGCACAAGAAGAGATCAAATCTTGCTGTATCTGTCGATTTCACGACTTGCGGTGAAGTGTTGAGTCTGGTTGATAAAGTTTGGACCACATGTGTGCATTGTAAAGACACATGTTGACATTCTAGAGGATTTCACCCCGGATTTACCAAATCACTCCAAAGCCTTTCAGAAAAGCAACAACTTTGTGATCTTTGAAGATAGGAAATTTGCTGATATCGGCAACACTGTGAAGAATCAGTACAGTAAAGGGTTGTATCATATCGCAGAGTGGGCAGACCTGGTCAATGCACATGTGGTCCCTGGGGATGGCGTCGTTAAGGGCCTAAAAGAAGTCGGCGCACCCCTCGGGAGGGCGTGCCTGTTAATTGGTGAAATGAGCTCAGCCGGGAGCCTTGCTACTGGAGAATACACTAAAGCCGCAGTGGAAATGGCAAAGGAACACAAAGACTTTGTCATCGGGTTTATTAGCCTGTCATGTTTAGTCGATGATCCCCAGTTCGTTCACATGACCCCAGGGGTAACAGCTTAGTGCCAGGGGGGATAAGCTTGGTCCAGCAGTACCTCACACCCGCTGAAGTCATCATCAATAGAGGCAGTGATGTGATAATTGTCGGAAGAGGTGTCTACCAGGCAGAAGACCCTGTCAAGGCTGCAGTCGAGTATAAAGAGGAAGCTTTTGCTGCATACATGCAAAGAACTGGAAATTGAAGGACGAACTTGTAAACTGCACACTGCACCACAGTTTTAAAAGCAGACTGACTTTGTCGAGTAGATTCTGACTGTTAGAAATAGCTAGGCTGTGTCATTCTAGCAATTCTTGGCTTAAAATCTTTGATTGATTTTTGTATTCCATTTCTTGACCATGCATACATGTACTTTTCCATATACACCAAGAGACAGTGTTTCAGCACATCTCTAAACACAGACAAGAGAGTTCATAATACAACGCACAGTAGAGTATTTTTTACGAAATTCAAGGCGTTTGGAAATGTAATGAAAACACTGTCTCGAGTGTTTGATATATTTTCTCAATCAAAACTAGAACTAAGGAGTAAACAGAGAAATAAAATCGAAAAAATCTATGCTAATTACATGTAAGATCAGATACATGCATCCAAACTACCGTTAACCGTGATTTTCTTTGTTTTAACTTGATGAATATTATAAGTTTGAGAATGTGACAAAGTTGCCTAAAATTGTGTGACCTAAATGTGACTGTCACGCAATCTAACATGTATGTAAGTATGAATGAATACGAGTATAACTTCTGTATTCAGTCAGGAAAAGCTTGCCATTAGGAAGTGTAAGGTAAAAGTATATATTTTCTTATTGGTTAGGATAGATGCAACCTCCACAGGTCATATGTTGCAGTTTCA
>MU825953.1:93350-120426 GCA_029204205.1 Desmophyllum pertusum | reverse complement strand
GTCAGCTGGCAAGAGAACCTACACGTGTACATGTAAAAATACTCTTGGCAGTGGAGACTCTAATATGTATTGTTACATTCACTACTGGGAATGTCCAACCTAAAAGGAGAGAAGTGGCAGCTTCTATTTTTTTTATTTTGTATAGAGATGAGGCAGGTTTATTATATCACACATTTCCGTAGAATTTGTCAAATATCTTATATATTTACACACATTCATTGAAAATTGACGATCATTGTAACCAGTAGTTTGGTTATAATACCTGACGCCTGCCACATCGTTGTTAAATGTATGTACATGTAACCATGCAAAGTACTGGTAGTTTGATTATAATACCTGACGTCTGCCACATCGTTCTTAAATGTATGTACGTGTAACCATGCAAAGGAAGAGCGCCTTGTAAAAATACACACAGTAAATAATGCAGTCCATATGTGTTAAAACGGACTATAAATTAATAAGCTGGTCGTCATCATCATCATTTGTATTACGTCTACTGTATCTGGATTAGAGATTCTTGTAATGTATAATAATGAGCTTTGGCAGTGTAAATAAAAAGTGATAAACGCTACAGTTATACCAAATGATTTTGCTCATTAAGTAAGGAGAAAGCTTTGCAGGCAAGCCCCCGTGGGCGGGGAGGGGGGGGGGGGGGGGGGGGGGGGGGGGGGGGGGGGGGGGACTTCCATATGAAAGTGACGGGGGTGATCGTCGTACCTTTTAGGGGTTAAAATTGGTAGTTCGGTACCGCTTAGGGCTGTTTAAAATCTAAAAAGACTACTGTTAGAGTTATTCCGGTACCCTTTAGGGTATTAAGCCGGAAAAAAATATATGACAAGAACTAGTTTTGTCTTAAGAATTGGTACCTGTTAGGGTGAAAATTAATTCAAGACACACCCACAAAACGATATTTTTGGTACCTTTTAAGGGTTCTTTTCAAAATTTCCGACGATCACCCCTGTCAATTTTATATGGGAATCCCCCAGGGGAAAGCCCGGGTTGAATTATTTCGAATCACGTCTCCCAAACTTTCTCTCGTGTTTGCACCAGGCTGTGTAAACGCGCGCCATACAAACACACACGAGGTACTGGAAACGTTTTTATTTCACGGAATCGAAGTTATACAGAGGTCTAATATATAGAGATAGGCTTCGCCTAACAGCGGAGCTCCCTGAATTCTTATATTCAAGATGCAATAGGGCCAATTCAATATAAATATGACCAACTTAACAAAGGATGTATTATTAAGTATTATTTGAGATCTCAAATCTTTTATAGGGCATAAGGTCCAAATTAAAGAAAATGTGTGCGCTTTGCCTGTTATGTCAATAACTAAAAAGGTTGTAAAAAACCTTTTGATCTAATCACCATAGTGAAGAAAAAGCCTGGGTGGTGTAATTCAACCGTTTTTACACAAGGGTAGCTCAAAACCAAACAATTATGTACACTACTTTCTAAAGGAGGGAAATGAGTGTTACAACAACACATGCTAGGACTAAAATAGAAACAAATATAGGTTTGACAGGCTGATGTTTGAAAAGCCTTTCTTTGAACTGTATTAAAGAAAGGACAATAAAAAAGAGTCAAACAATGAAAAATTTGGATGGACTGAAAGTGTTAGACTGTGGAGCTAATGTTCCAGTGGAATGAGTTATACTATTTGCTTCTCAAAAGTCTGAGATCTAGAAGGGATATGAAGTGAACAAGGGAGTTTTGAAAGCCTTGGGAAAGTTATTGACTTCCATTACAACATGGGTGCGCTTGACAGCCATCACAAGATGGACAATGTAATGACAGTGTGGGCTAAAAGCCCCTGGGGGGGGGGGGGGGGTACTCGACAGACGTTCGGGTAGGGAGGTGCGGCCGGGTCACTCCACTTAAACCCTGAGCCTGTTCAAGACACAAATCTCAGTCTGATTTTCCTACCCTGTATTGAGATATAATTCCGATTTTGAGACCCCATCTAAGACATTTAACTCAAATCATACCCTGTTTAAGACAAGAACAGAATAGTGATTACAAATCTATTTACAGCTTATGGAGTCACTGAGATGTTTGCTCTACATTGTAATTATGCCAACAAAAAATGGTACAAATTTGGCTTGTGGTTAGGTTTTTATAAATTAACCATATATGCTTATCCTGACTGTTCAAGACATTAGGACATGTAAAGATACCATGTTTAAGACAGAAAGTGATCAAATTGATACCCCGTCCAAGACAAAAAAAAAACTAAAAACCATATACCCTATAGCCAGATAAGGAAGAAACCCCCACCCCGGGTAAAAACCCAAGTAGTATCAAAAGGAAATCATAGAGCAACAATGCAGATACCAAATATATACACATTACTATATTTTCATTCATCATTATATATATTTCTTCCACTTTCAATAACTATACTACAGTCAAAGCTGTATTAAGCGGTCACCATCGGGGAATGGCATACTGACCGCTTAATTAAAAACACAGGCAGTCAACAAGCCAATAAATATACTGATAAACACAGGCTGTCAACAAATCAACAAATATATATACACAGGCAGCCAACACAGGCGGTCAACAAATATATAAACACAGGCAGCCAACAAATATATAAACACGGGCAGTCAACAAATATATAATCACAGGCAGCCAACAATTTATAAACACAGGCAGCCAACAATTTATAAACACAAGCAGTCAACAAATATATAAACACAGGCAGTCAACAAATATACATGTACATTTACACAGGCAGCCAACAAATATATAAACACAGGCAGCCAACAAATATATAAACACGGGCAGTCAACAAATATATAAACACAGGCAGCCAACAATTTATAAACACAGGCTGTCAACAAATATATAAACACAGGCTGAGGCAGTCAACAAATATACATGTACAAACACAGGCAGCTAACAAATATATAAACACAGGCAGCCAACACAGGCGGTCAACAAATATATAAACACAGGCAGCCAACAAATATATAAACACGGGCAGTCAACAAATATATAAACACAGGAAGCCAACAATTTATAAACACAGGCAGCCAACAATTTATAAACACAGGCAGTCAACAAATATATAAACACAGGCAGCCAACAAATATATAAACACAGGCAGCCAACACAGGCGGTCAACAAATATAAAAACACAGGCAGCCAACAAATATATGAACACGGGCAGTCAACAAATCTACATGTACAAACACAGGCAGCCAACAAATATATAAACACAGGCAGCCAACACAGGCAGCCAACACAGGCGGTCAACAAATATATAAACACAGACAGCCAACAAATATATAAACACGGGCAGTCAACAAATATATAAACACAAGCAGCCAACAATTTATTAACACAGGCAGTCAACAATTTATAAACACAGGTACATGTAGCCAACAATTATAAACACAGGCAGCCAACAAAATTTAAGAGAAACCGTAAGATGTTTTGGGTGTATTTCACTAGTCCCGATGTCAAGAAGAAATTCAACAAAATTACAAATAAACGCAACCACAAAACAATAAACAGTTTGAACGCACAGACAATATTTACAACAAAGCTTGCACACTTTTAGCTTTGGCTTTTTGTATCACTTCAATGGCGTTCCGAAGTTAAATTGAGCAAGCTAAGAGAAGTGTTGACTTGTTGCTACAATGGTAGTGATGAGTCGGTCGCGGGAAACAATCAGGAAAACAATAGAGTCCCGGAACTATGCATTCAAATGTTCACACAACGCAACGAGGTTCATAGCATCGGCAATAGCAGTCCTGATTTCTCCTGTCTAAGATGTGCATATTCCACTTTATAGGCAGTCCAGTTTCTTTAGGCTATTATCTTTCCATGTCTGACGTTTAAAAGGTGTTTTGTCTTTCCGAAAACCCGATAATTGCCTTGAAATTCCATCTTTATATAACCACGCCGCCATTTGTTCATTCTCGTCCCCAGAGGCCACGATCCTTTTGGTCAGCACCAAGAATCGAGACCTCTGGCCGGAACCAATTTGTTGAGCATGCGCAGAGTAACCGGAAGTCCGCGAATCGCGGACTACCGTCAAATCTGACAAATCTGATTGGCTGAGAATATAGAACGAGTACTCTGCGCATGTTCAACAAATTGGTTCCGGCCAGAGGTCTCGATTCTTGGTGCTGACCAAAAGGATCGTGGCCTCTGGGGACGAGAATGCCATTTGTTTGATTTAAAATCACTTCATATAAAAAAGTCATGAAATGCGACGTACGTTTTCGACGCACGCGCCCGCGAGCCATAGATATACTCTATGGGTATGGAGCTTCGCCCTAAGAACGTTCTTAGGAGCTCCGCTATAACTAGAGGTTTCCATCTCTGGTACATGTATTGGGTATTGCTACGCAACGCTACTTTGACCAAAGAAAAGCGAAAAACAAGCGAAACACGTCACAACAGGCTGGTATTTCATCGTTGAAGGCATTCAACTGTTGTTAAAATTAGTTATGAATGAATGATTTCTCTGAAATGCTTGGCGTAGCTGCAAAACTTTGGGCCGTGCTGTTGACTTGTTCACATGTACATTTTTTGCATAAGCTCGTGTCGCGTCAGCTCGCACGTGCTTTCCTAAAGCTTGCGTAATCAGCGCGCGCCCGAGCTCACACAGCTCTATGGAGCCACCATTCAAAACGCTCCACTTTGGACAGTGTAAACAGGGCCTAAAGTATACATGCATACCTCGGCATATACGCCATTATTTCTCCTCCTTCGTGATTGGCTACTAGACAGCTAATCTGATGGGCCGCGCGCTGTTGCTAGATGGAAACCTCTAGTTAGGCCTCTGAGTTATACCATTCCGCATAAAACTATGCTAGAAAAGATAACCAATGATTAGGCACAACCAGCAAGTTGCATTTATGCCGGCAATACCGGACATCGATTCCGGGACCTTAACAACTTTACGCTGTAGCGTTAGGTTAAGTTCGACTTATGTTGCGGTTAGCAGTCCATCTCGCCGATAACAGAAACATATCATATGTACACCAAAAACTTGATGCATTCAGTTCTTGCAGAGAACAGGCTACCAAGGTCCACAAGGTTAGATGTCTCAAAATACGTCAAATTAATATGTTTTATTATAATATACTCAACAAAATATGCAGCTTCTGATTGGTCAATGACGAATGCATAAATAGGTTATAGAGTGCAATACGGAATTGTGATAAACGGTTCCGGACAAGTCAGGGACCGCGGAGGGGAAGGGGCTGGTAGGGCTACAGCCCTACCACTTTTTTGCTTGGGTTGATTTTTTAGGGCTCCAGATGACATGGATAATGTATTAATTTTACCACTGGAAAGTAACAAAACGCCGTCTACTCTTGCATATGCGCTTCACGAAGTCAAAGGCTCGGCAAAGCTCGCGGCGGCAGTTATTCTCACAGGCGTTCCTACTGGGTACGAAAGCAGCACAACGCGTGCGCCAATTCCCACGCGCTCTCGATGTAACTCGATGTATGGCAAGGTCACGTAGAGTTCACGACTTTTGAATAAATTACACGCATGTCTGCGGCAAAGAAAACACAAAGAACTCTGTTTGACGTGTTTCAACTTCAACAAAAGCGACAAAGAAAAGAAACAGGTATGTCCTTTGTTTTTCAGTTAGATAATCCTCAGATCAAACACTTATAAAATTATATTTTCGTTATTCATCGGTTCGTTTGCTGGTTAAAAAACATCGAAAGATTATTGTATGAATTTATGGTCAATAAAAACGGATGTATTTGATATTTTTCAAAGCCAAAAATTAATGATGTCTGTGTTTTATTCAAATACCCTAATTCTTGCTCCAGAATGCAGGAAATGCATTCTAAGAGGCCCAAATTAGAACCCCCTAGAAACTCGCGCCTTAGGCGCTCGGAAATCGCGCCTTTGGCGCGAATTGTCCCTTCTCTGCCTTTTAGCCCTACCACTTTAAAATGGTCTCCGCGGTCCCTGCAAGTAGAGACGTTTTTGCCCCTTAATGGCATTGAAATAAGCTTTCAAGTTAATGGTTAAATGTTTTCTAAACTATAGTACTGTAATTCTTTCAAAAAGTTCCCGTTTGGTTTGCCTGCGCGTTCAAATAAAACATGTGAGCACTTTGGAAACCAGTGAAGCGTTTCATGTGCAGAGTAGCGTGATGGCCGCAGCAAAATTTGGTTGAGAATATTATAAACAAAAAATCGTATGAACTGCTCGTGCAATTAGTGATTTATGGTCACTCGTGATGTTTTGAAAGTTCTCAAATTGCACTCGCCTAACGGCTCGTGCAATTTTGAGAACTTTCAAAACATCACTCATGCCCATAAATCACGAATTGCACTCGCGTTCATACGATTTCCTATACTTATTCAGTTTTAGTTTGTGAATATTATACCCGGGACTTGCAAAAGCATGTCACATCGGCATATTTTTTTTAAACACATTTATAGAATTTGTCATTATGTAAAGAGTTAAATAACAACTTTTACCTGTAGGGGCTTTGCTTATAAATGTATTTTCAAGGTGGGGTGGAGGCTCATGTCAAATTCATAAATCAGCTACATGTAGTGCACATGAAAAGGGAGTAGGCAATGTGAATGTTTGATAACACTTCTCCAAAACAAATTATACAACAAAGCAATAAATATGGTGGACAGATAACTTTTTTTTAAAAACAGGGGAAATCCCTGGATCGAGCATATACATACATACATATAACTTTATTTCAACTCGGATTTTAGATTAGCAAAAAAATAAATATGCTAGTATCTCCGAGTATTTACAATATTTACAATTATTATTAAGATAAATTAATTCAAATAAATAACGTAAAAAAAAATACTTATATTTATAAATACTTATAATTAAGGATACTTCTCAATAATCATTTTTATGTTCATAATAATAACTGACATCAGTTGTTTTCTTAGTCCAGTTCTGGCCCCTCTCTGTCACGCAACGCTACGCTCACGTCAAGGGTCCAGGGACAATTGTCTGCGCATGCTCAACGGTTAGTCAGCTTCTTAGCTAATCGCTACTGCGCATGTATTTTTATACTGACAAGATGACGGATGTTTCGATCTCTTCCGGCGCCCTCGGTCAGTGAAAAGTATAGAGAAATGTTTCTTGAATACGATCCTGTATTTGTAGATGCTGTAAGTTCGGCTGTTTCTTCTTGTGTAAAGATGTAGCAGGTACCAGTAACGGACAAAACACTCCAACTACAATCTAGAAGGTTTATTTCACTCGGTGGGAGAGCTCCACCGAAACGTGCTTGCTTTTGTTACAAGAGAACTCGCACACTAAAATAACAGCATTCGTGACTTAATTGAAACATCATATCCGACGAAACAACTAGGCTACAATTAATCACGCGAGAACGTACAATTATTATATAAACATGCAATTATAAACGTGCTGACATATAAGCGATTAATACGTGAACGATAATATACCGACTGATCAAGACAACACTGAAATATGTTCTCCTTCGCATTCCCTTCATGCCTGTGATAATTTGCGAGGTGTTAAGTCAAAGGAAGAGTGGAGTATTTTAGTTTTAAAATCTCCACTGAAGGCGACCAAATATATTTTCTCTTTCTCGACTCGGTTTGTCGAGTTTAAAAGTCACATGTGAGCTAAGATGCGCTGTGATTGGTTTATCGTGAGCATGCGCAGACAATTGTCCCTAGACCCTTGACGTGAGCGTAGCGTTGCGTGACAGAGAGGGGCCAGAACTGGACTATTGTTTTCTATGATCATCTTGGCAAGAGGGATATAGGTTTCACTGTGTAGTTCCTGTACGTGCTGTAATTTACATCATCATGATTGCTTTTCCATTTTACCTTTTACTGTGTTGCATGTAGGCCGAACTAAGAAAAGAAACAGCGTCTAACGTCAGTTTTCACAGACAAACTTTGTGAAGGATTTGTGTTTTAAAATTATGTTGATTAATAATGCTGATTTGGTGGAAAAGCAGTCGATAAGCGGAATGGTTAACATCACTAAAACATAGACAGGAACATAAAGGAATGAGTGAGATGACAAATGTTTTCCAAATCCTAGGTCACCTAAAATTAAAAAAAAAATGTATCACGAAACTGAATATCGTCTGCGTTTGAATTCAAATACATCTTCCTTTCAATCCACAAAATATTTGCTGACTGTCTCCAAAGTATCCAATAATAAACGCTTAGGTCAACAAATAACATCACATGACGAAATCGTATATGCATGATTGGAGGAAACGTTCATTTTGTTTGGGATAAAATTACAGTTTCATAGCGGAAGTCAAGAGAAATATCACTCAAATAGCCCAGTATCATTGAAGGATGGCTAAAACAGCATCCGGAGAAGAAAACCTTTATTTCGAGCTGGATTCAGTCAAAAAAGAAACCGAGGCAGGCATATATGATGACGTAGCTAGTGACAATGCATCCCCTGCAACAAAACGAATGAGCTGTGAGAAGTACACTCAAGGAGCTGAGAAGCAAAGAAAGGAATCAACACAAACTGAGAATGCCTGTCAATCGGATGCGGTTGTAGTTCGGTGACTGTTGTTCATTACAGCCGCCGTTGTTGCTGTAGCTTTCCTGACTGCCGTTGCTACTTTGATTTTAGCTTTAGCAATGATAATGTCTCGAAACGACACGACTGCTGCTTTAAAAGATTATGGCGCTGTGTATGGTAAGTAGAATCACACACTGATTTGACTGTATGTAGTGAGCAGCAATTGACTGAAAGGATTGTGGATAATTTTACGAGATTTTAACGGCATAGCGCGAATCGCAAGTTATTCTAGCAAACCTTCGCAAGTCACTCGAAGCAATAGAAGCGAAAATGATGAGACTTGTACAATTATACTCGCCGCTCGAGCAGCTTACGCAACTCAGTCACGCAACCATTTTCGTGCCCGTGATTTGTCTCTGCTTGCACATTTCTGAAGTGGTTGCAGTGGAAATATATAAAAGGTCGAAAGCAACGGCGATAAGTTTCTGGGAAAGATTGGAAGGATGGTAATTGTATAGAGACCCTACACGACCCAACAAAGTAACTACTTGATTAGAGTTTCGTTATAAAAAAATGTTTCCGTTCAGCAAGAGTAAACAGTCGTCATTTCGAAGATGGGAAGATATCTGAATTCCTATTGGTTCAAAAAATGATAAATATATTTTAGGACACGCAGATAATCACGCATCGCGTGTTGTGCATTCGCAGAAAGATTCGGTGAGAGAAACGAACTTCACAAGTTGCATGGATATATGTGTTGACCTAACAAAGCGAACTACTAGATTTATAAAAGTTTCGTTAAAAAAAATGTTTCAGTTCAGCATGAGTAAACAATCGTCGTTTCGAAACTCAACCCTGGTTCAAAAAAAATGAATCAATTATAGGACACACAGATAATCGCGTGATGTTCCTTTGCGGAAAGATTGGGTAAGAGAAACAGTTCAGAAACTTCATGGATTTCTGTTGTGTTGTGTCTAAATTATCGATGATATGTAGTCGATGATAACTCAAAGAATGAAAAGCAGTGTCTTATGAACTGCCATTTGACATTGTATTCAGTGGATCTTTTATATCGGCAATCCGAAAATATCTGTGTCAGAGAAATCATGTATTCGTCGCTATTGTTTCGCTACTGCTACTTACAAGGGCGAGTCAACTATTCGTCATTAAATTCAGGTTTTATGTCTGATCACCGCGAGGGCTGAAAGAGTCAGCATGGACAAGTTTTGCTGGAGTATTAAAAGTGAATGACAGTATTACAGTCAATCTATGTCACGCGCGACTAGTGTTTGCAAGATTTGAAACAAACATCGAAGATTCCTGTTTACCATATTTGGATTCGTCTTTACGTTTTCCGAGAATTCAAGGTACATGTAATCTCCGACATTCGAACGAAATCTTGTTTATTTCTCTGGAATCTGTTGCACGGTACAAAAAGCTACTTGATAAAAATCGCAATGGCGTAACTTTAGTAGTTAGTGAATTTTGAGCGACAAATATGCGGTCAAATCACATTCCGCATTCGTTGAACAGCCGCTTCGATGTGACTTTCAACAAATTAAAGGCGAGTAGATCAAATGTTTAACACAAATCAGAGTTATTTAAAATGTTTACCTGTATCCTGATCTGTTATTATAGAATTCAGCTACCTTCTTGGGGCAACAACCATATTTCAATCGCCTATTACATGTATTAACCGGCAAGCCCGCCGGTCGGCATTGCTCAAACGAGATTAAATAAATATCACTTGGACATTCGCACTAAATATAATATAGCTCTGAAATCTCGGTTTTTATATCGAAATTTGTTATATTTTACCTAATATAGTTGAGCTGAAGTCTATGAGAAATATATTTTAGCTCACTGAGTCAGGGTTCAAATTGTTCGATTTTATGTTTCCCTGATGTTTTATAGGTCACGAAATGTGCCGATTAATTAATCAGAAAAATAATTAAGTAGCTAACGATTCACATTCTGCCCAGGCCTGCCTGCATTCTTTTACATTATAGCTTTCTATGTTCGATTAAAACATTGGAAATTTCCATGGAAATTCTGAATCTCTCATTGAATTTTCGATTTCTGTTTGCCGTTTTGAATTCTTTATTGAAACTGACGCGTAACTTTGGAGACTCGATTCAAATCTTGGAAACACTGGTCGCGCGTGACGTAGATTGACTGTAATATAAATATCGAGCCAAATTTGGATTTCGCTGCTGCAGAAGTCATAAAATCGATTTCACAATTTTTACGTCCTCGTAAATAACTATGCAGAAAGATCCAGGATGTTGCGTGTTCTTGGTTTAAGTAAAGCCTTCATTCTGTAGCTAACGATCGGTGCAGCGAGATGCGTTTGTTCCATGCCTAGGCTAACTTAGGCTCCCTGGGCGAGGGCCATGAAGTTCCCGCGCTAAACGTAGAACGGATTCAAGAACATCGTGTTCCTAATTATTTTCTCACGTGACTTGATAATTTAAGGGAAGGTGTTAGAGGAGGCATTATCTCTCTTTCTACCAATCTATCTATCTATCTATCTATCTACCTAGTATCTGTAGCGATTCATTCATTCATTTTTGTTGTTTTTTAATAATATGGGTTTTTTTATATTCTCATTGACAAATCTGGCAGCTGAACTAAAGGAAATGAAGCAAAACATTTCTCACATCCAGTCGGCGGGTTATAAAATGGTAGGTTATGATTACCACATTTCCCTGTTACGGTTTGTTTTACCTACTCTTGTATTTTGGTTTAATCCAATCTTGATGGGGGCGATTGTGCTTCTATTTCAAAATGGTGACAAGCAATAAGAGATGTTACTGCGACTTTCAATTACACGCGAGCTGTGAACTTCAAAACCCAACTAACGATTGCGTTTTTTGGCTGCCACCAATCATAAGTACAAGGACAACCAACGGACCCTGACAAAAATAGAAACAAACAAAATGGATCGAAATCCACCAATCACAACTCACGTTTCCTTCGATGTCTGTCCTGAGATGATTGACGGCAGCGTAAAACGCGACCGCTATTATGGAGCTTTTAACTTCAGACTGAGTTCACATGCTGATGAGAAACAGAAGAAGAAAATACGTTTTGAGTCATCAGTTAAGTTGATATGGTAAGGTAACGGGACCTCATCGATTTCAAAATGTGCAGGTAACTAAAAAAAATTCGGCCATACACTGCAAGGAAAATCTCGGAAGCACAATATTTCAATATTTCAATATTTCAAAAACATTATACGGTAGTTAAACATGTGTTCTGTTTTACTCCTGGCAGGTTACAGCAGAGCTCGAGAAGCTGAAAAACAAAAGTTAGTGTATTACTCAGACGTCACACTGCCATCACTGTCAGTTCCTTTAATACATTAAGAGACAAATACATCCGTGTTATAAATAGCGAAACTGCAAAGTGGTTTTATAATTCCACAATTCAACTATGTATGAGAGTTAATTTATGCCCAAGAGTAATAGCAGAAAACTCATGGAAGAAAAAAATGAAGCTCGTTACGTTTCGGTTTCTTTATGACAGGGGTGGAAATGTGAAAACTAAAGTATATTTAATACTGGACATAGTACTTTCATAACTGTCAGTTGGCAGTATTCGCGAAATGAGTATGGTAGTTTACAGAATATGTTTAAGTAAAAGGCCAAAGAGAGAGAGTGGAGAGTGTAAAAACCAAAGTAAGTTTGTTACTCAGACGTTGACACTGTCATCACTGTCAGTTACCAGTTTTCATGATAATATGTACAGCCAGAGGTCTATAACTAGAGGTTTCCATCTCTGGTATTGGGTCTTGGCCCATCAGATTAGGAGTTAGGCTATTTTTAGACATTTTTCGCGCGAAACCAGCAGCCAATCACGTTGAACCATTTTTAATATGCGAGCGCTAGGTACGCAAAGGCAGAAACTTTGCCGGCCAAGGAAAAGCGAAAAGCGTCACAGCAGAATGTAATAATTGTTTAAATACTTCACTAAATTTAGGTCAAACTTCGGTATACTTTTTGTAAAACTATAAATCGACTGAGTGATTTTTCAGTTCAATCTAAATGAAGCATGATTTGTATGAATTCGGCGGCAAAACTTGGCGCGGTGTCCAGTTGGCAAGTTGTCGAAAGTTGAATGAAAAGACAAAGGTTTCTCCGCGGATTAATCTTCGTTCAATCTCTCCAAAGTTTCGTATATTCTGGAAAATTGTGCAGATGGTTTAGCTTAACATGGGAAGTTTCGAAATAATTGTGGAGCTGAACATTATATTCATTTTACAAGTTGAACGGACAGCTATACGCAGCCGAAGGTTTCACTTGTTTATACGGCGGGCGAAACTTGCGCGACTACAGAATTAACGAACTGAGCTTGAAATCAAGTTCATTGAAGTAAAAGAACAAAGGAAACCCTCAATGTCTACATGGATGGAAAGAAAGAGAATTTCACTGTGAAGTGATCTTTGAATGATTGACGAACGCTTGACGAACTGCCGTAAGCTCAAGTTATAAGCTTATAACGGCTTAACTGATCCATGGATATTTATTGTGCTGATTTTAAAACTTAATTCAGCTGGAATTGACAAGCCTCGTCGAAATACAAGGTAACAATACTGAATAGACTAAGCTTAAACTTGTGTTGTAAACAGGTTTTCATTCTTTGGACGAATTAATTGTGTCCGCGGTCTTCCCGTAAATTAATTTCAGGCTGCCTTTAGTGCTCATTCAGTCGCATTAGTTGTACATTTTACAGGCATTTCCCATTAAATATTTCGTTCCAAACTTCGTGCATTATTTAGTAGAATTAACTTTTGTTTGATTTAGAAGGGCCAAGGCTTTTTACTTAGTGATTTTAGCCATCTTTTCAATCGACGAACAAACTGTCTTGAACAAAAATTGTCGAGCTAGCGCGTTCAATGACCATATTTGTCAGGCATGGTGCGTGATTGGCTGCTGGTTTCGCGCGAAAAGTGTCTAAAAATAGCCTAACTCCTAATCTGATGGGCCGCGCGCAATGCTAGATGGAAACCTCTAGTTATAGACCTCTGGTACAGCATGACCCAAATCTTAGATTTTTTACGTTATTCTTACAAATTAAAGATATGTGCACTTCTGTTTCCAGGTTAAAGAGAATGAAAGAAAGATTTCATATGTAGGAAGCAGTAACTCTTCAATCATTACTCAGGTACAACTGAAATGGTTTGCATAGTCACAAAAATTTCTTTATGATACACTTTACCGGGAAACGATATATTTACATGTAACATCTTTTTCCAGAAATTTTAAGTGGTTCTATTGATTTTTTAACACTTGTTTTCAAACCCTTTTTTTTTCCTTTTCTTCTTTTTATTATTATTCTTAGGATCAAAATGCAACAGAGCTTTGGCTTGCGATACGGAAGCTCTCGACAATGAATGCAAGTGTAAGTGAGCAGCTGATTGACGTTCAACAAGAAATTGTAAAGCTGGATCAAAAGGTAACTGATTGAGGTTATTGTTATGTTCTGCAGAAAACAAGGCATATAACTTCGTTTACGACTTCAAAAACAGTTTAAATCGGAGTCAAAATGTTGCTTACTTGATCATGAAGCATAATAAAATGGTCATCATCACTGGGCAGTCTGAACTGAAAAGTACTCAATTCTGGTCTACTCCTAGCTAATCCACCCAACTCTTACAACTAAGTTTACCTGGTCCTTACGGTTGCGGGGGACAAGTTCCGCTCATCAGTATGCATTTGTATGGAAAGAGTATACACGAAGTGCGGCGACTGATACCGAAAATAGGCGAAATATTCATGAACAGGCTTCTTAAAATATTCTTGTTTCTGTAACAATAATCACACGTGCAAAGCACTATCTGGTAAAATACACAATTAATTGCAACGCATTGTTCTTTCTGCATGCAGTGTTAACAATAGCCCGTGGATTTGAATTAGCAAAATTACCATAATTATATATTTTGCTCGGGAAGCCTTCGGAAGCGTAAAAACAAGCAATTTTGTGTCCAAGAATTCAGCGCGGATATATAATTTCATGAGCTGACATGACAGGGAGGTAAACTAGGTGTATTGTATGTTGTCATATCTAACGCAAAATTTTGAAATAGGCTTTCGAAGGGAAGATTGAAGGCTTGAAATTCTAACATGGATAATTTTACTCCTTTAAAGGCTAATAACTTTTAATTAAAGTTGAAATCAAAAACTCGGCTTCAGATATGACACAATAGAGGTTTTGACTGATCACTGAGTGGTAAACCCAACTTACTTTGTGTTCTTCTCGAGGAAAAAACTTGGACACAAAATCACGCTTTACAAAATTTTAACTTAGGTAGCTTACAGCATTACCGTAAAGCGCGATTCATCGAATAAAAAACAGTCCTGGTGAACTTCCATTATTCCCCAATATATATCTGCCAAGTTTTAGCGGAATCGGCTACCAAACGACCAGGATATTTAGCTTTTAAAGGTAACACCTTACGTAAATTTTGCCTTATGAATTTATTCATGGCCATGTATCCCCCGCGACCTTAACCTGTCCTTCTTGATCTTGTGTTAATTTGCTGGATTCTAGTCACTGCAGGCCCGTAGGGAGGGGGGGTGCGATGGGTGCATCCGCACCCCCCAACGGGCTGCGGAGGTCGGTTCAGAAGAAGTGAAATAGTAGTGCTTGTGCTCTAATTCGATAACTGGTGTAGTTTGAATCGACTGGTTCATCCAATAAAACCAAAACAATTGCAGCTTTGAACGTGTTTACATATCGTCTTCATCGACAAAGACAACATCAAGCGAGTCATTTTCTTCATCCAAATATTCACTCCTTTGGCTTGAAAATCTCTTTAATCGAATGTCCGCAATATGTACTTTTAGTACTCCTTCGTCATAAAGTTTCCGTTTGTCAAAAATCCATTTTGAATTTAACTGAACAGTTCCAGAAATACGAAATACGAAATGCAGTCTCAGACAACCTAATCTTTCAAAATCTCCAGGGGGAGCATGCCCCCAGAAACCCCTAGAAGCTCACGCCTTCGGCGCTTGTACGATCGCATCTTTGGTACTCTAACACACCCCACAAAATAAATCCTGTCTACGAGCCTGGCCGACTAGGAGAGGTCGAATGGAGGTCTTCCATGGACCTGATTTGATGGGATAGTGATGTTGGTTGAGGAATGAATCTTCAGTTTCTGTGACCCTGAGCTGCAGCAGGGCTAATTGCATTTTATGCTCCAGAAAATAAGGATTTGAGGCTATTTGGCGTAACTGAGTAGGATGTTGATACGGCCAGGTGTGTCAATGTTGTACGATCGCGGAAATGAATTGACTTCGCTGTACATGATGGTCTAGGTTTTACATCTATGCCAATTTTACGATACACATGCCCAAATGTAAATTTATGAGAACAAAAAAACAATGGCGACAGAAGTAGAATGGTGCCTTGATTTTTTATCCTCTAAAAACCAAAATTCATATATACCGATTAAATCATGGATAAATGGGAATTAAAATTAAGCTTCACGTTGCTCTTTATAGACTGAGAAACGGCTTAGTTCGCAATTGACATGGTTCGGCTTGTAGCGCATTTCTAGGATCATTAACCAATTCATTTTTCTCATCATTCAGGTAATCAACATAAGTAAGACTTCAGGTCCCAGAGGGCCTCCAGGATATAATGGTACCCAGGGCTTACCTGGAACTTTCGGAGTACCTGGATATAATGGAACCCAGGGCCTTCCTGGACCTCCCGGATCATCTGTTTCTGGCAAGCTGTCACTTTGTTCTTACATGACAGCAGTTAGCAGTGGCGCTACCCGCAGATGCTTATGCCAGCCGATCGATCCAAATAACTGAATCAGCGTAAGGCTCCCTTAGACGGTAACATCACATGCTAGTGTGGGATTATTTAAAATATAGACTGAAAGCTGCGCGCGCTCTAATTGGTTAAAAACCATGTTTTATTTAAGGAATAAAGCCTCCGTTCCTATGTATTTATACTCTGATAAAGATCATAGCCACGTCATTTCGCTCCCGAGATGGCGTGAGAGAGAACCCGAGCCGCAGCAGCCATCGAGGGAGCGAAATGACGTGGCTATGATCTTTAATCAGAGTATAAAGACATACATGTAGGAACAGAGGTTTTATTCCTTTTATGAAATTGCTACAGGATAAAATTGCAAAGGAGCTATGGTACGACAACTTTTATACGCGGCTTAAAATTCTCAATAGCGAAATTCTCCTTACTAAATCGAATGTGATTGTGAGTACAATTGCGAGTGCGAGTGAAGTTTTCCAAAAGTTAAACTGCTAAGAAACTGCTACGTTTTCGAAACTAAAGTACAAACTAACGCTCAAATAAACAATTTACCTTTGTCTACATTTGATTGAAGACATTTTCAATACAGGAAGCCAGGCGAAAATCGCTGAACGAATCAAAGCGTCTTCCACGACTGCCAGATTTTCCTCCGCTCGCCGGTCAACTATGGAAATCAAAATCCTCGACTTGAAAATATTTAGCCTCAAAATCACTCAAACAATAAAGCCGACAATAAGCCTATACCTTTCTCCAATAGCTTACAATGTTTGGTCGGTCGAAGTCTGCTCGTAAATGCATGCAAAAGCTGAATTTCTTGCAAACAAGCCGAGTTTAGCCGACTGTGATTGATCTGCTTGAATGAGCGTACGCGTGATCTGACGTCATATCTATTCTTTATACTCCGGTAAAGACATAGCTTTTTCTGTGAGAAACATACCGCGAGAATCTCAGCTATTTTATAAAAGAGTTTATAAAATAACTGGAATGCTGCGCGCGTTTTGATTGGTCCAAAACCTATGTACTATTTGTACCGATAAAATTCCGCATAGACGGCGAGAGCAACTGACAAATCTTCATTTGCAATATGGCTGCACTCCGCGGGAGGTAGAGGATGCATGAAAACAGAAGATCTGATTTTTATAAAGTTTTCGATTATAATGTAACAACTTACTGTCGAGCACTAAATAAAACGGTATTAAAGAGTGTAGGAACTTGAGGAAATACCGAAAACACATTTTCACTGCCTACGGTAAGCTGATATCTACAAATGAACATCAAAAGCTTTTCTCGTGTTCTCACGCATAACAAATATAATAGAAAATAAGTGTTTTATCATTTCGCGCGCTTAAATCTATATTTTAAAGCACATAACGAAACCAAAGCCATGTATTATACTGTCATAAAACACTCGGGTTATTTTAGAACATGAGAGAAATTAAGAAAACACTCCGCGCCTGCGGCTCGTGTTTTCTAAATTTCTCTCGTGTTCAAAATTCCGTCGTGTTTTATGAAAGTATAAATACATGGCTTTGGCTTCTTTGTTTGTTAATAAATAAATCAAGTAATAAATAATAATAATGCACAGCCTTTCTACTCCGTCGAGTTCCAAACGTTAAATTAGCACGCAGTGCTTATAATCAAACCTTTACAGTATTGTAAGTGATACATACTTTTCCATGCAGTATTGCTTGATGACAACAGTAATTTCTCAGACGTATACATATACATCGTACGAAATAATATCCCATGACTTTGTCTAAAACATACATGAACTATTTTTCTATTTTGCAGGGTAAGAAGTTTCTTGGTGTTAACTGTGACTCGAATGACGCAAAATTTGTTGTGATGTCAAGCACCGAGTCAGGTGGCAAGAGAACCTACAAGTGTAAATGTGATATGACTCTTGGCATGTGGAGACTCTACTATGTATTGTTACATTCACTACTGGGAATGTCCAACCTAATACTACAAGGAATCGTTAGTTGTCAACTTCAACCTAAGTATCAAAGATGAAAAGCAGCGCCACAGTGGCAGCTTCTTGTTATTATTTTGTACAGAGATGAGCAGGTTTATTATATCACACATTTGCGTGGAATTTGTCAATCTCTTATATATTTACACACATTCATTGAAAATTGACAATCATGGTGATTGTAACCAGTAGTTTGGTTATAATACCTGACGCCTGCCACATCGTTATTAAATGAATGTACATGTAACCGATTCAAAGGAAGAGCGCTCTTGTAAGAAAACACACAGTAAATAATGCAGTCCATATGCGTTAAAACGGACTATAAATTAATAAGCTGGTCGTCATCATCATCATTTGTATTACGTTTACATGTATCTGAATTAGAGATTCTTGTAATGTATAATAATGAGCTTTGGCAGTGTAAATAAAAAGTGATAAACGTTACAGCTACACCAAATGATTTGCTCACTAAGTAAGGAGAAAGCTTTGCAGGCAAGCCCCCGTGGGGGGGTGGACTTCCATATGAAAGTGACGGGGTGATCGTCGTACCTTTTAGGGGTTAAAATTGGTAGTTTGGTACCGCTTAGGGGTGTTAAGATCTAAAACGACTACCGTTAGAGTTATTCCAGTACCCTTTAGGGTATTAAGCCGGAAAAAAATATGACAAGAACTAGTTTTGTACTTAGAATTGGTACCTGTTAGGGTGAAAATTAATTCAAGACACACCCACAAAACGAGATTTTGGTACCATTTAGGGCGGGGTTTTTTCAAAATTTCCAACGATCTCCCCCGTCATTTTTATATGGGAATTCGCCGGGGACACCAAGCTGGTGTTTGCACCAGGCTGTGTAAACGCGCGTCATACAAACACACACGAGGTACTGGAAACGTTTTATTTCACGAAATAGAAGTTATACAGAGGTCTATAACTAGAGGTTTCCATCTCTAGTATATGGCAAGCCAAACATGACAAAAGTGAGTTGAGTTGAAATCAATGCTTGAGAAATAGTAATATATGTACGAGTTTTAGTAATCTATGTACGAGTTTTAGAAATCAGTATACCAGAGTTAGACATCATACATCGAGAATGGAATCGTTACTCTAGAATTAGTTATCACCAATCGAGAATAGGAATCATCAATCGAGAAAAAGAGTGATCCGAGAAATTAACACTACCTATCCAGATAAGAAATCACCATACGAGAACGGAAAATCATCCATTGAGAATATCGATTAGTTCTTCTCGAGCCAGCGGGCAACAACCAGTCAGCGGAGTGCATTTTGGCGTGATATGCACACAGCGGAGCAATAGCACTTTTCACGGTTAACTTTCGATATTTGCATAACAATACACTTCAACATAACGCGATGAAATTTCGGGCACCAGCTGCAAAACATCGTGTTTTCTTGAACTCCTTCAACTCTTTTAGTATAAAACAGTTTTAAAATGTAAAAGAACCACAATCTCGATAATATATAACCCCTGGTAATATTGTATGCCGGTCTTCCTCCTGTACGGCTTGCAGAGAATGCCAACGGACACTTTTCATGTTCACGAAAGCTTGATGCATTCAAATGTCTGAGGTATTTCTTAATAACACAGCCAAAGAATCTACTAACACCCCAAACAGATCTCCTGACGACGAATTCTGTGACAGCGATATAGCGACAAGCACATGTGTGTGTTCCTCAAGCCTTCTTTTGCAGATTTCTAATCCTACAAGATCAGATGCAAGGTAAACTGCAGCAGTTCTTTCAATACTGCTTCTTAGAGAATCCAAAAACTCTCTCACATCTTCTGAGCTCAATTGCTCCGCCATTTTGTGTGCATTTCCCGCCAAAATGCACTCCGCTGACTGGTTGTTGCTCGCTGGCTCAAGAAGAACTAATCGATATTCTCAATGCATGATTTTCCGTTCTCGTATATTTCTTATCTCGATAGGTAGTATTTATTTCTCGGATCACTCTTTTTCTCGATTGATGATTCCTATTCTCGTATGGTGATTTATTGTTCTCGAATAACGATAACTAATTCTAGAGTAAAAAAAGTAACGACTCCATTCTCGATGTATAATGTCTAACTCTGGTATACTGATTTCTAAAACTCGTACATAGATTACTAAAACTCGTACATATATTACTATTTCTCAAGCATTGATTTCAAACTCAACTCACTTTTGTCATGTTTGGCTTGCCATAAATAACACTTCTCCAAAACAAATTATACAACAAAGCAATGAAAATGGTAGACGGATAACTGTAAAAAAAAAAAACAGGGAGGGAAAATCCCTGGGATCGAGGTTGGGATATTTCTCAATAATCATTTTAATGCTCATAATAGTTGTTTTGTATTATCATCTTGACAAGAGGGAAAGAGGTTTGTTTCACTGTATTCCTACACGTGCTATAATTACATCATGATTGCTTTTTCCATTTTACCTTTTACTGTGTTGCATGTAGGCCAAATTAAGAAAAGAAACAGCGTCTAACGTCAGTTTTCACACAGAAACTTTGTGAAGGATTTGTGTTTTAAAATTATTTTGATTAATATGTTTTGATTTACGGTCATACGAGGTATGCCGAAGATGGCCGAAGTTCAACCGAAGCCTTCCGAAGATTTCCGAAGATCACCCGATGACTTCCGAAGATTGCCGCGAAGTCATCCGAAAATTTCCGAACTTGACCTGAAGAAGAAGTTTACCAAAGATTTACGAAGATCACCCATAGACTGGAACATAGAAGGAATGACTTTGAGATGACGGATGTTTTCCAAATTATAGGTCACCTAAAATTAAAAAAATGTATTATGAAACTGAATATCGTCTACGTTTGAGTTCTTATACATCTTTGTTTTAATCTACGAAATATGTACTGTCGACTGTCTCCAAACGATTGCATCGAGGAAATTCCGAAACTCTACACGTTTCTGCGTGTTCCGATTAGATACATGTTCATAAACATGCAATAAGCGAGTAAGTCACATGATGAAATCTATATGCATGATTGGGGGAAACCCTCGTTTCTTTACTTGGGATAATGTTACAGTTTCACAGTTCACAGCGGAAGCTTACGAGGAATATCACTCGAATAGCCCAGTATCATTGAAGGATGGATAAAACGGCATCCGGAGAAGAAAACCATTATTTCGAGCTGGAATCAGTCAAAAACGAAACCGAGGCAGGCATCTATGATGACGTAGCTAGTGACGATGCATCCCTTGCAACAAAACGAATGAGCTGTGAGAACACCAAAGGAGCTAAGAAGCAAAAAAGGAATCAACACAAACTGAGAATGCCTGTCAATCGGATGCGGTTGTAGTTCGGCGACTGTTGTTCATTACAGCCGCCGTTGTTTGCTGTAGCTTTCCTGACTGCCGTTGCTACTTTGATTTTAGCTTTAGCAATGATAATGTCTCGAAACGGACACGACTGCGGCTTTAAAAGATTATGGCGCTGTGTATGGTAAGTAGAATCACACACTGATTTGACTGTATGTAGTGAGAAGCAATTGACTGAAGGGCATGTGGATAATTTTACGAGATTTTAACGGCATAGCGCGAATCGCAAGTTATTCTAGCAAAACCTTTGCAAGTCACTCGAAGCAATAGAAGCGAAAATGATGAGACTCGTACAATTACACTCGCCGCTCGAGCAGCTTACACAACTCAGTCACGCAACCATTTTCGTGCCCGTGATTTGTCTCTGCTTGCACGATTTCTGAAGTGGTTGCAGTGGAAAATATATAAAAGGTCGAAAGCAACGGCGGTAAGTTTCTGAGAAAAATTGGAAGGATGATAATTGTATAGATTGCCCATTGACCCACACGACCCAACAAAATAACTACTTGATTAGAGTTTCGTTATAAAAAAATGTTTCCGTTCAGCATGAGTAACCAGTCGTCATTTCGAAGCTCTACCCAGAGATGGAAAGAGATTTGAATTCCTATTGGTTCAAACAATAATAAATATATAATTATAGGACACGCAGATAATCACGCATCGCGTGTTGTGCATTCGCAGAAAGATTCGGTGAGAGAATTGCATGCCGGGATATATGTGTTGACCTAACAAAGCGAACTACTAGATTTATAAAAGTTTCGTTTAAAAAAATGTTTCAGTTCAACATGAGTAAACAATCGTCGTCGTGGCAAGATGGATATTATTACCTGTTGGTTAAAAAAATGAATCAATTATAGGATTGGGTAAGAGAAACAGTTCAGAAACTTCATTGATTTCTGTTGTTTGTGTCTAAATTATCGGTGATAGGTATCGATGATAACTCAAAGAATGGAAAGCAGTGTCTTATGAACTGCCATTTGACATTGTATTCAGTGGATCTTTATATCGGCAATCAGAAAATATCTGTGTCAGTAGAAATCATGTATTCTATTGATTTGTTACTGCCACAATCACGAGTCAACTATTCGTCATTAAATTCAGGTTTTATGTCTGATCACCGCCAGGGCTCTTTGAAAGAGTCAGCATGGAAAAGTTTTTGCTGGAGTATTAAAAGTGAATGACAGTATTAATATAATATAAATATCGAGCAAATTTGGATTTCGCTGCTGCAGAAGTCATAAAATCGATTTCACACTGATTTTTACGTCCTCGTAAATAGCCATACAGAAAGATCCAGGATGTTACGTGTTCTTGGTTTAAGTAAAGCCTTTATTCTGTAGCTAACGATCGGTGCAGCGAGATGCGTTTGTTCCGTGCCGTAGGCTAACTTAGGCTCCCTGGGCGAGGGCCATGAAGTTCCCGCGCTAAACGTAGAACGGATTCAAGAACATCGTGTTCCTAATTATTTCAGTTCTCACGTGACTTGATAATTTTGGACAAGGGAAGGTGTTAGAGTAGGCATTATCTCTCTTTCTACCAATCTATCTATCTATCTATCTATCTATCTACCTACCTAGTATCTGTAGCGATTTATTCATTCATTTTTGTTGTTTTTTAATAATATGGGTTTTTTTATATTCTCATTGACAAATCTTGCAGCTGAACTAAAGGAAATGAAGCAAAACATTTCTCACATCCAGTCGGCGGGTTATAAAATGGTAGGTTATGATTACCACATTCATTACTTTCCCTCTTACGGTTTGTTTTACCTACTGTTGTATTTTGGTTTAATCCAATCTTGATTGGGGTGATTGTGCTTCTATTTCAAAATGGTGACAAGCTATAAGAGATGTTACTGCGACTTCAATTACACGCGAGCTGTGAACTTCAAAACCCAACTAACAATTGCGTTTTTGGCTGCCACCAATCATAATTACGAGGACAACCAACGGACCCTGACACAAATAGAAACAAACAAAATGGATCGAAATCCACCAATCACAACTCACGTTTCCTGCCATGTCTATCCTGAGATGATTGACGGCAGCGTAAAACGCGACCGCTATTATCGAGCTTTTAACTTCAGAGTTCACATGCTGATGAGAAACAGAAGAAGAAAATACATTTTGAGTCATCAGTTAAGGTAATTCCATCGAAATAGAAGTTATACTGGGAAATGTGAAAACTAAAGTATATTTAATACTGGACATTGTACTTTCATAACTGTCAGTTGGCAGTATTCGCGAAATGAGTATGGTAGTTTACAGAATATGTTTTTAAACATATTCTGTAAACTACCATACTCATACTCATACTTAAAAGACCAAAGGACCCAAAGATGTCGCGTTTGTGAGCGAATCTCTACAATGTGGACTGTTAAGTTGAACAAAGAACCCTGCCACGCTATCAGTACAATTGTATCCCACGAGGTAACTATATGCATTTAAACAACTAAGACAGCTAAATACGTCGATCATAATGCTTTGTCGGTGGCATGTCCAATATTTTTTTAAGAATTGTACATGTACAACACGACCCATTAGTTTTGTAGAAACTAAGGCTTTCTGTACTATTTTTTGCAGATGAAAGATATTGAAGGAAATATTTCATCTACGAGCAATACTAACACCTCAGATAAAAATCAGGTACATGTTAGTAACTGAGTCGTAGATGTTGCAGAAAAAACGTGCTCATAATTGGCAATAATACACGTAGAAAATGTGTGGCTCACCTAACCAGGACCTGAAAAACAATATATTAGCCGATATTTAACATCTTGGGTTGCTCACTTTTTGTATCATTTTCTTCTTCTCGGGTCTAAGGGACAAAATACAACAGAGATCTGGCCTGCGATACAAAAAGCAGTGAAAGCATGTGTAAAGGAAAACCTGATAGACGTTCGACAACACATTTTACGACTGGATCAAAAGGTAATTGGGGAGAAACTGTGTAGTCATAGAAAAGTAATGCTGGAAAAGGCTGCTTATAGGAGGATGAGCTAGACAGGGATAAAGACGAGGATGATAATTATATGATATGGACTTGATAGACAGATTGTTATATTTTAACATCTAAACTGATTAAAAGTACTATTAATAGTAGTATAGCAGTTGAGGGTACCAGCGCATTTTTTATCATTTGGATACATTTCATAATACCAGCGCATTTTTACCAAACTGTAAGTTTATATCAAATTTTCACACATATTGAATACCAGCGCAGAATCCCTCAACTGGAATCATTATAATATTGATAAATCCACGAGCGCATTTTTCCGAATCAAAAATCCATCTAAAATATTCTTATATATTTATAGAAAATTTCAACACGAGCGCATTTTTATAAATATTTGATGACACGAGCGCATTTTTTCATCAACTGAAATCTACCAGCGCATTTTTTATCATTTGGATATATTTCATAATACCAGCGCATTTTTCTCCAAATCAGAAATCCATCTTGAAATATCTTTTCATCAACTGAAATCTACGAGCGCATTTTTCACCAACTGACATGATTCTCAGTGAGACAAGAAGTGGACTCATGATTTAAATTGTAACTGTAATTCGTGTTTTATATAAGAGCAAGTGGCACAGCTGTGCCGTGACGTCATGAGTTATAACAATATATAAAAATATAATCTTTACTAATAGTATATAGGATGGATTGTAATCAAATAATTCACGATGAGTTAAAAGTAATGAATATTATTTATCTTTTATTGGAACATGTCGATGATTATTTCGTCAATCATTTTTCATATCGTTGATGAATCTTTCATGATTAAACTGACTTTCCCCTCAAGGCATGCTCTTTAAATCAACCAAAGTTTTTTGATATGTTGTATAAGCGAATTTAGCCATTTCAATTTTCCGAGAGAAGTTTTTCATTTCACAATAACTTTTAGAAGAATACCTGTTCCTGATATCGTTCCTAATATAATAGGATTCAAAGTAATACCACCAACCACAGATCCTATGACAACGAGTCCAACAGATGATATATTTGCCATCATATTCAATCGTTTAAAGTATTGCATGAAAGACTTCTTGTAACACCACCATTTCTTATGATAAAATGAAAATCTCTGTCAATATGATTAAATTGATAAATATCTCACTTCTTTTTATGACATGTGAAAATTACCGAACTACTTAGATTGGATATTGATAGCTGTTAGTCCGCTGCTATTCTTTGTAAACCACATAAAAATTATTTCATCATAGTAATCGTCTTCATATGATGCATTTACTGGGTCGCCATTATCACCGAAAGGTGTTAACACAATGGTTATGGTCTGGTTTCTGCTGTTGGAATTTCAGTTTTCAAAAAACTGAATTCGTGTAGTACTTTCATCCACATTTTCGAACACGTAAAATACAGTGAAATTGTCTTCATTGGTTGTATTTTTAGATAGATTTATTGTAAACCCTCTTGTCGATAAACCATATTTGCATGATTTGAAGGGATGGCCATGTTAGTTGAGGAAGTGATTTCAGGTGTGGTCACTGGTTGTAGGTGAATCTTCAGTTGCTGTTATCATGAGCTGTAGCAGGGCTGATTGCATTTTATGCTCCAGAAAATGGGGTTGGGGGCTATTTGGCGTAACTGAATAGGATATTGATACGGCCAGGTGTGTCAATGCTGTATGATCGTGGAATTTCCATCGATTTGGCTTTACATCCAAGGTGAGCATGTTTGTGATGGTCTATATACTGGTCGCAACACTTGACCATTAAAGCGGCACAAAACAATGCCGACACAAGTACAATGGTATCTGCATTTTTGTTTTTTGTTTAGTGCCCTGATGAATTAAATCATGGTTAAATGCTGATAGACGGCTGCGTTCGCAGTTAACACGGTTCGACTTGTGGCGCATTTCTAGGAACATTAACCATTTATGTTTCTCATTTCAGGTGATCAACGTAACTAAGATTCCAGTCCCAGAGGACCACCGGGATATAACGGTACCCAGGGCCTGTCTGGACCTTCCGGCGTACCTGGATATAATGGATCCCAGGGCCATCCTGGACCTCCCGGATCATCTGTTCTGGCAAGCTGTCACTTTGTGCTTACATGACAGCAGCTAGCAGTGGCACTGCTACGGGTGTTTATACCACCCGATCGATCCAAAAAACTGAATTAGCGGCAAGGTGGTGTGGTGTGGTGTGGTGTGCGTTGCGTTGTGTTGTGTTCTGTGGTGTTGTGCGTCTCTTCGCCATAATAGTTTCGAGAAAGAAGCTCAACGTGTTCACTCAGACTAAAACACGTTAAATAACACTATCACTTATTTTTATATTCCAAAATTAAATGCGCACCCTTTCTCAGCTCCGACGAGGTCCAAATGTAAAATTATCGCCCAGTGCTTAATCAAACCTTTACAGTATTATAACTAAAACATTTTTTCCACTGTTCCATGCAATATAGTTTGAGACTCTGAAAAAAGTAATTTATCAGACGTATACATACACTAACGAAATTTGTATAACAA